>PVKB01000610.1:571943-655534 GCA_004027205.1 Ctenodactylus gundi
TCCAGCCCTAGGGTTTTTTTTTTTTTTTTTTTTTTTTTTTTTGGAGATAGGGCTTCAGTATATAATCTAGGCTGGTACTAAATTCATTCTATAGCTCATGTTGGTCCTAAACACATGTGCCACCACTGCCAACTTATGTGGTGGTGGGGAAATAAACCCAGGGCCGTGTGCTTGAGAGGCAGGGATTCTAATCACTGAACTGTGTCCCCAGCCCCAGTAACTGTTTCTTACCTAACCATCTTCTCTGAGACCGTAGGCTCCCGAGGGCTGCCTCTGTGTGTGTGTGTGTGTGTGTGTGTGTGTGTGTGTGTGTGTGTGTATCGGAAAGTTCCAAAACTAAATACAAATCGCATGAACTCCACTCGTGTGAGAAACCCTGACGCATAAGACAGGATACTCCGATCTTCAGCTGTGCTGTTGCTCTGACTCTCGGTTTCTCCTCTTTGCCCCCACATCAAGAACGTCTGTTTAAATATCCTGGGAGAATGAGTCACCATGTGCGAGAAAACCCACCCAGGAGCGCTGGTTTCTTGGAAGACTTGCAGGTGACTCATTATTTCATGGATTTTTGTGTTTAAGAATTTCATTAGAAAAGAAAAACCTTCCCGCATTTCCCAAATATACAATGTGTCTGTTAAGAATATTTAAATTTAATTAAAAATTGTGAATGTGCTGAGCCAGCACGAAGGCTGCTAAAGCTGAAAGTGCAGTATTTATTGCATGCTTTTCATGGCAAATTAGTACCTCTAGACAGATGTGCAGCTTGGCTGCGAGGTAGCTCAGTGCAGAGAGCAAAAATCGGATAAATCGAAAGCATTCCAGTTCTGCCTGTGACTTGCATCCCTCAGTTACCGAAAGAAGCCTGGGCAGAGAGCAGTCCATAATACCCTCCACAAACAGTATTTACCACCCCTTCAACACAGACACACAAAACCAAAATAAAACAGATCAGTCTGTATTTGGTGACCATGGGGTATCTTATACTGGTTGTGATGCTCCATCTCAACCAGTGTAAGTGAGAAATAAATGTAGAAAGCAATGTGATAAAGTTAAAATATTTGTTATAAGATAACCCCCCTCTCTCTGTGTGAGGGGGGCGGGGGGTGATGGATATGGGATAATGAAATTCTATAGCAAAGAGACATTATTTTCACCAATTGAAGAAATAAAACTTCTACTTTCCTGCCATGGTCTTGTGCCCTAGGAACATATGAAACTATGCAAAAAGAGACTTGAAAAGATTTACCTGGAGAGCTGTCATCAATCCAAATTCAAGCCTTTTTCCAGCTATTTGCACCATCACTCAGTATCCATTTGGTAATTGCCCCATTACTGTTTTCAAGTATGTGGGCCTTGGCTTGTAAGGTGGGGAAAGAGGAAAATCTGGCCTGCAAAATTTCCATCCTGAACCTCTAAACTGCAGACTAGTCTTGAGTCATCCTGGGTCTACTTGGTTATGGAAGTTATATGGAAACTCTCCTCTGCTCCCCAGATAACTGGCTTCCAGTCTCACGGTGTGAGGGCCTGTGGTTCCCTGACTACTTTTTTGGAACGTGAGGTAGTTTTATTTTTCTTCCTTCAGCCTTGCTCTTTTGGGGCTTCAAAATTAATGTTTTTCAGATTACTTAGGTTATTCTTACATTGGAATAAAGACAACTACATTTGAGATTTTAATATGTAACCTCCTCATTAGTCATTAGTCATGCTTCTCAAAAATCTAAGTCAGCCATCCTGTCTGAGGTGGCCACATTCCGTGGTCACCCCAGACATCCCTAAAGAGTACAGCTCCCCACTGGAATCCGAGAGGGGCAGAGACTGCCCCAATGCAGCCCCAGCTAGGTTTTACCCACCTTTCTTCCGTTGTAGCATGTGATCCTTGAAGATGCAACCACAGCTCTTAGGCAATTTTACAGAGCTAATGATTAACAAGTTAATTGCTTAGGGATATATGCCTTTCAGAAAAGACGCAAAGAATTAACTTAGCAAATCTGCCCAGAAGGCCCCAAAGAAAAAGTTTTCAGGCCAGGTACCTTAATCCAGTGGGTCTAGTGCACGTGGCCGTCCGTGGCTCTGCACAGAGCTGCTGCCTGGGATCAGGCAGATCAGATCACAACTATCTCATGGAACTTTAGACGAAAGACAAAGTGAAAAAAGGGGACAAGGTGGGGGTGGAGGGAGGGAAAGGAGGGTTGGGGGAGAGACAAAAGGACAGCGGGAAAGCCCTTGTCACCTTGACAAGAACGTATGTGCACAAAATGCCCAACTCCATTGTAAACCTTAAATTCTGCATTTTTACATATCAATAAAATGGGAAAAACAAACAAAAAAGCCATTGAAATCTGAGTTAGCTCAATAAGCCAGTTAATTGCATTGCACCAACATTCTCTGTAATCATACAAGATAGTAACACGGGGGAGTTTGGACCAAGGGGAACCGGGCCTCTGTGCTATTTTTTCAACTTCTATAAATTTGTAATAACTACATTTTTTTAATCCAGAAATGATTTTTAAAGTTTTCCCAGAAGGTTACATTTTACTAAAGAAATAATACTTACTTGTTTCGTTTCCAGTATCTTTTGTCTTTGAGTACCCTCTCTGTCGTCTTCTGTTTTCATGTTTTTTAATTGACACATACTAATTGTATATAGGTATGAGCTACAAAGTAATGCTTAGCATACATTTGGTATACCTTGTAGAATGATCAAATTAGAGTAAGTAACATACTCATTACCTCACATATTAATCATTGCTTCACACTGAAAACATCAATATATTTTCTTTTAGCTATGTTGAAATATACAATTTGTAATACACCAGGCCCAGTGACACAGGCCTGTTATCTCAGCCCTCTGGGAGGCTGAGGCAGAAGATCTAAAGTTCTGGCCCAACTTGAGCACTATAACATGAAAAGAAAAAGGAGATTGAAGATGTAGCTCCATGCAAAGGCCATATGCTCAGTCCTTAGTATCACAACACACACACACACACACACACACACACACACACACACACACACACACACAGATTTACCTAACTGTACATCAGAACCCCAGAACTTATGTCTGTTGTCTAACTCTAATGGCATACTCAATGACCAAGGTCTCCCTATTCCCTAGGCATAGCCCCTCCAGCATCTGGTAACCACCTTTTTATTATCTCTACAAATTTGGTTTTTTGAAATTCAACTTGTAAGGGCCGGAGGTGTGGCTCAGTGGTTAAAGTACTTGAGTAGCAAGCACAAGGCCATGGGTTTGAGTCCTAGCACTTAAGAGGCTGAAGCAGGATGGTCACTATGTGTTCAAGACCAGCCTGGCTACATAGTGAGTTCAGGACCAGCCTACAGAGCAAGACTGTAGCTCAAAAAAAAAAAAAAAAAAAAAAGTCCACATGTAAGTTTGATTAAACTAATATGATATCTATCTCTCTATGCCCTTATTTCACTAATGTCTTCTAGGTTCATCTGTATTGGGTAGGGGTGGGGTTAGCTTTGTAGTCTGGTGAGCCCTAAATCACTTTGTAGCCTAGGCTAACCTTGAACACACAGCAATCCTCATGCTTCAGCATCCTGAGTGTTGGCATTACAGGTATGTGACACCACACCCAGTCTATGTGGTGCTGGGGAATCGAACTAAAGGCCTTGAACATGCTAGTCAAGCACTTCAACTGCTGAGCTATGCCCTAGTCTCTGCAGTTTGTTTATTTGTTTTGAGACAAGGTCTTGCTCTGTAGTTGCGGTGGGGCGGGGGGGGGGGGGGGGGGGGGGGGGGGGTGCGGTGCTGATTTCACTAGGTAGCCCCAGCGGGCCTTGAACACACAATAATCTTCATGCCTCAACCTCCTGAGTGCTAGGATTATAGGCAGACACCATTATACTCAGACTATGTAGTAGGGGAATTAAATCCAGGGCCTTTCACTTGCTAGGCAAGCACTTTAGATGCTGAGCTATACCCCCAGCTCCCAGAAATGTATTCTCTAGAACCCCAAGACTACACCTGGCAATCCTTTGGCTTCAGCCTCTTGAGTGCTGGGATTACAGGCATGTGCTACCACTTCCAGCTTATGTGATGCTGGGGAATCGAACCCAGGGCCTTGCCAGGCAAGTGCTCTAAACACTGTGCTATACCTCAGACTCTACAGTGAATTTTTTGTTCTTATTTTTAACCAAAATAATCTCTAGAGCTTCTAATATTTAATGTGTACTATCTTGTTTTCAAAGACCCTGAAAGAACTTACTGTTTCCCAAACATTTAGATCAGTTAGTGATAGAGCATCCCAGTTCTATTGGTGTTGACGGAAAAATTTTTCCCGGATAGGGCACAGTAGGTGGGTCAAAGTAACAGAGTCCAACTTGGTGAAACCAGTGAGTTCATTGGGGTTACGCATAGGACTGCAGCTGTCTTACTTACCTTTCGTCACTCGGTACCCTACACACACAACTTAGGGAAGGAAAGGTTTATTTCAGCTCACAGTTTCAGAAGGTCTCAGTCCACTTGTGGGTGGTCGGCAATGGTGGGGGCGGACAGCGTAACAGAAGACAAGCTGTTCACAGAGCAGCAGACAGGCAGCCACGTGAGTAAGGAAGGCAGAGCTAGCGCATATGCTTCCAGGTTGTGTCCCAGTGATCCCGGCCTTCCGGTCAAGCCTCAGGTTTCCTCCGCTTCCAGTTAAGCTCTGTAATCTGCCTGTTCCAGGTCACATGCCCAGAAATGGGTCACTTGCCTGTAATCCATCACATAGATGGCAACTCCGGGGAATGCACGCTGCCTCCTGCCTCCAGCTGCCTGGGGCGTGTCTGTCTGGTCGCTGCTGCTTTTCCCTCTCAGGATTTCTTTCACTAGGTAACTGCAATTCTGCTTGCTTTTTCATTCATTTCCCTCTCCAGTTTACACAGATGGATTTATATATACATATAAATATATATATATATATAAACATTGTATAATGTGTGTGTAAATATATATATATATATATATATATATATATATATATATATATATTTGGAGTAGTTAATTGAAAAATTCTAAATTTTTATTCTTAATTTTTGGAAAACTACCACAAAGCTCAGAGACAGAAACAAGAATCTAAGGTGACAGTTAATGATAAAATCTCTGCAGAATAAACTCATTTTTTGAGATGAGATTCAGATGAACCTAGATGAACGTGGTGTGAGGGCCAGTTCATTAGAACCAGTCTCCCATGCCTTTGTTCAGTATTCCACAGTGACAGGATTAATCACGCTATGAGCTCTCTTCCTCCGTCTTTTAAATTGCTACCAATTGCAGCTATATGAAAAAAAATTCTTGGATTAAAACACTAAATAGGGATTATAATAGAGGTGTGTCATATTTAAAGATCAGGGAAACGACATACCATGATGGACAATGCAATCAATGTGACTACTCATCATGGCAGGAAATATACGAGTCCAACCTCCATTTCATAGGCCAAAAGTCAACCAGATGCAACCCACAAGTTTGAGTCACTGAAACTGTGCTTCAGTCCAAGTATGGCCGAAGCAACTGCCAAGTCTAAATTCTGAATGAGAACAGATAATGCTACCATGTTGTTACATGGTCTACACCTAGTAATTTGTTGAGTCACCTTAATGCTATTTTTATTTTGAGAGAGAGAGGGTCTTATTCTATAATTCAGGCCATTCCTGTACTCACTGTGTACTCATGCTGGCCTCACAGACATGGAGTCCTCCTGCCTCAGTCTCCCTAGTCCTACGATTACAGGCATGTGCTACCATGCCCAATGTATTCAGTGCTAGAGAATCAAACCTGGGGCCTTGCACTTGCTAGGCAAGCACTCTGTTGCCCAGGTCACAAATCTACTTGAATCTATTTGGCAGGTACTTAATGATCCCTTGTTACTGAAGAGAAAATTCAGTTGGAGGTTTTTAAGGAAGCTGCCCAGGGCTACATTGCTAAGAAGACAAATCTTGGGTGCATTTAACTTACAATCGGAACAAATTCACGCTCTTACCAATACAAGGTACCACCTGAGAATACGAGGCAGGTGAGTCCTTAGAAAATACTACAGATGAATCTGTGGCATCACATTAAGTGCACAAAGGGGCAGATGTCACTGTGTCGATCAAGAGGCAGATGTTCTTAATTTCAAGAAATAAAAAGAATTAAAAAGCCTTCATTCACCCCTTAGAGATTGACATGTAAGTAAAGATAATGAAGGATTGTGTGTTGGAAGCGTAAGCCTTAAGAGATAAACCAGCTGACCTTTTCAGTTTTCTCCTAGACTCATGAATCTTCAATTTGAACATTTAAAAAACTATAATATGTTTGGATACAGGAGCCACGTTAGCGCTATGTCTTGTGGCATACTTTACTAGTTGCTACCCTGCTACGTTTGTCCTGTGGCTTTGGGACGAGTCAGAATTGCACTGATCCTCTCTCATTGAAGGGCTGAGGTTTGTTGCTGTCTGGAAGTTTGTCCAACTGCGAGTCCCCTGGTTGAGGGCCTGATTGTGGTCTGCCAGGATGCTGTGTAAAGAGGAAGTTGTTTCTTCCAATACTCCTGTTTGTGTTTTTCTGAACTGTTTCAGTTTATGTCCTGTTTCCCTTCCCAAAGTAAACAGATGACAAGTAGCAGTGGGACAGGGGTGGAGTGGAGGTGGAGGAAGGAAAGAGATTTCCCTAGGGCAAAAGGATTTTCAAAAAACCCAAATATAATTTCAAAATAAACTCAAAATGCTAAAACCAGATGGAGTTTAGATCAAGATCAGCCCAAGTTATGAATAGAAACGCAGACTCTTAAAAACTCCACTTCCTGGTTTTGAAATGATCATTCCTATCTAGTGGGCATTCTCATACTAAATTCCAGCTAAATTATCAGCTACTGGTGAATCTTTGGCACAAGACTAGGAGCAGCTCTTTACTCCGCATCTTCTTGCCCACCTATTCAGCTCCACACTCCAGCAGGGAAAGGAAGGTTTTCTTTGCCCAGAAAATTCATTTGTTTCCGATTCTTGCTAAAAGAACAGTGTTGCAGCTTGGATGTGGCGTGTCCCCCAAAGCCTCGAGTATGTGGATGGTGTGGAAAACCCACGGATTCCATGTGCTGTTAAGAGGTCGGGGCTGGTTGGGAGGCGCGGATCCCTGGGGCTCGACCCAGAAGGGTACATACTAGTACCACCCTTCCTCAACTGGCCTCCTGTCCACCACACCATGAACAGCTTCTTTCCGGCTAGACTTCTGCCATGTGCTTCCACCATTGCCAGCCCCATGGGATGGTCTGAGCTCTTCTGAAACTGTAAGTTAAAAATGAGTGTTTCTTCCCTTAAGTTGTGGATGTCAGATATTCTATCTAAGCAACAAATAAGTAATGAAAAGAGACACAGTCTGAACCCTCTTCAGTTTAGCTATGGCACTAAGTACCTTGAAGCTTTATAAAAAGTAAGACAACTGTGTTATTAAAATTAATTTTCAAAAATTGAACTGAACCTGGAAAACAAGCCAAGGTTTAGAATTTTCCTTCTTTCCATGACCTCAGTTAACCTTCTAGGGTTACAAAGTCCTTTCTCTACAAACAGGATTTAATTGTAATCCTTAGGTCAGTAACATTGGAATTCACAAAAATCTCTCTTCCACATACACTTATCTACTAAAATATATGTATGTGTATAAAACTAAAACTAGAAGTAATATGTGGCACCCGGTATTACAAGGCCAGAAATTCTATTTTATTAAATACTTATCTATATAAAAATAACCTGCCAAAAGGAAAATCAATTTTGTTGTCTGAGATAATGTAGTTCTATCAGATAAAGTTCATGAAACAACTTGAGAGAAGCAAGGTGATGTTTGGTTACAGGTGCTGATATTGAAGATTCTTTCTATTACCGATATGGCTTTTCATTGCTTCTTAGTTATGTATCTTGGGTATCATTTTGTAAGAATCCAGGCTGAATGCACTGAAGTGCACTGAAATGTCACACAGTGAATTCCTTACTTGCTTCAAAAGTTATATCTTCTGGTGGTAGAATGAGTTTTCTAAATCCCAAACACAGGACTGTTCTGAAAAAAATTGAAATTCTCTTTTTAAAAAAAACCAATTCTGAACTAAAATAACATTAGTTGGTATTTCTCCAAATCTCAGGTTCAACCTCAAAGTTTCAGAGAGATATGGCTGGGGATAAGAGGTGAAAGGTCTTAAGCTTTGTAAACATTGGTTGTTGGGTCTGTGCATGCTGTGAATATTTACATATGTAAATATGTGATACAGTAATTTATTATATTAAATTTTATATAACTCATATGTAGTTACAATGATTATACATTACTTTTTAACTGAAGGAAAATATTTCCATTTTTGGTGGGGGAAAACTACACTTCAGTGAATTCAGAATTGAATAAACCAATTTAATTTTTTACTAATTTTGATATATTTTAAGAGAAGACCAAATTATTTTAATCCATTTTAGTTAAAAACTGAAGCCTCAGTTGGTACCACATTCACTCCTAGTGCTCTTTCTAGAGGGATCAGTCTGAGGTATGTTTCCTTCCAGAGCATTTGCAGTTATTGTACAATAAATCTGTATATGTGGGCAGCACGTGGGGCTTTTTTACACTATAATTCTGGTGTAATCTTTTCCCAAACATAAATATGATTGTGTTTCTCCATTAGTTACACCTTTCAGCGGCTCTTCATTGCCTGTCAGCTTGTGTCACAGGGAATACAGACTCCACATCACAGCCTGAGAGGCCCCTTCCCCAGAATAGCAAACATCACTGCTCACCTGCCTAGCTGTCATGTGCCAGGAATGAATCAATTTAAGAAATAAATTTTCTGGGGGGCTGGAGAAATGGCTCAGCAATTAAAGCACTAAGTATCTCAGTTCAATTCCCAAGCACCACATAAACTGGGTGGGGTAGCACATGCCTGTAATCCCAGCATTCAAGAGGCTGAAGCAGGAGAATTGCTGTGAGTCCAAGGCCAGCCTGGGCTCCATAGTGATTGGGGACCAGCCTGGGCTAGAGAGCGAGACCCTGTCTCAAAAATAAATAAAGTTTTGCCAATGTATTAGTTTTACTTTCCAAAAATGAAGCTATTGTGTATGTTCATCTACTTTTAGGAATTTATCCAGAAGATACAATTCCAACAATACAAAAAAGCCTATACATAACACTATTCATTGCTGTATATAAGTAATTACGTTGGAAACAACTTAAAGGTCTTTAAACAGAAGGCTGATTTAATAAACTATGGTATATCCAAACAGCAGAGAACTATGCAGCAGTTAAAGGGAACGAGGAACATCTAGGTAGAGGATATCACTCTCAGAATATAGACTCAAGGTTCTTTTTAAGAAGTATAAAAGAAATACATGATATTCCTCTTTTGTATAAGAAAGAAAATTATGAAAAATATATTTCTCTGCGTATTTTTGCAAGAGTAAGTACAAGAATGAGAAAATAAGCAAATAGCATCCATCATCTTCACAGGGTGGATGGGAAGGGGGAGGGTGGAAGCCTCGTTTGAGATGCAGGTTCACCTTTCTTTTCACTCTTGGAATGGTGTTCAGACTTATCATACTCAAAAAAATTGAATAGACTAAATGGCAGGAGAAATCTCCAGTGAAATATAAACAAAAGCAAATCAATAATGCTGTATTTCATTGAATACTGCAGTGATGGTGCAGGGGTAACAAATGAACACAAGGAATTCTGGAACCTAGTACTCACTATAAACTCGCAGTCTAGGGACACAAAGAGGAACCATTTCTCGATCTCTGCTTAGTAGATATGTTTCTCACGGTGGCGTTGCTTTTAAACTGCATTGCCCGCCGTGTCTCCCCTTGCTCTGAGCCTGAATCCCCTAACACACAAGCACGATGAAGTAGACCAGAGGTCGAGGCACTACTGCCTCTAGGCCAAGTCTAGCTCCCTGTCTATTTTTGTAAATAAAGTTTTATTGGAACACAGCCACTCTCATCCCTTTACATATTGGCTATATCTTGGACGTAACAACAGAGTTGAGTACTGTCATCTGCCACATAATCATGTTTCAGTTAAAGACAGACTGTATACAAGAGAGTAGTCCCATAAAATTATATGGCCTAGTGCTGTCATAGCAATTTTAATTCATGTGACCACACTATGATGTTCTCACAGTGATGCAATCCATTTAGCATTTCTCAGACTGGCCCCATTTTTAAGAACACATGATTGTATTTGTACTTATTTTTCCACCTCGGTCCTTTATATACTTTTGGCAAGACTTGAAAAATGACAACATACCACTCACAATTTTACTACTTGCCTTATTTGTTGTTTGTTTCAGTACTGCAGATCAAGCCTAAGGCCACCACACTTAGCAACGTCCTCAGCCCGGTTTTTAGTTTTGATTTTGAGACATGTTCTCACTACGTTGCTCGGTTGCCCAGCTTAACCTGGGCTCAAAGTTGCAACCCTCCTGCCTCTGCTTCCCAAGAGCACTGGAATTCAGGCTGGTACCCCGGGCAGGCTATTTCTTGTTTATTCTCTTGCTAACAGCCATGCACTCAGTGCATACACCTACATCTTTCTTTATAGAGGTGGAACGATACGCATTTGTTTGAACAAATTCCATATTTTATGGTTTTGGATGCTTTTGTGCATTTGTTCAAAGTACATCTGTTGGAGTATTTTTTACAGGTGAAATTACTGGATGAAAGTTATGTGCATTTTTTCCTTCCTTTCTTTCTTTTTTTTTTTTTTTTCTTTTGACAGGATCTCATTCCGTAGTCTAGATTGGGCCTGAACTCACTATGCAACCAAGGCTGGCCTTGAACTCACAGCAATTCTCCTGCCACAGCCTCTCAGTGCTGAGATTAAGGTGTGCTCCACTGCATGGCCTAGGTGGAGCTCGGGAGTGGCACCCAGGCTTGTCCTTGCTGGGTACCTACTCTTAACAGGTGAGCTACACCTCCAGTTCTGCATTTCTACATGAATAAGTGCTGTCTAATTGTTAAATGTAAAAAGTTTTACCACAAGATTGAGGTTGAATTGACTCAGATCCCAAGTGAGATCTACCTCTTATTCTTTCTTATATTTAAGTAGTGGTGGGCAGAAAAATATATAGAGACAAACATTATGGAAGAGATAATAATAGTATAGGAGGGGGGCTTAGCTACTTTCTCACTGCTGGGACAGAATACCGAACATCCACAACTTAGGGAGGAAAGATTTATTTTGGCTCACAGTTTCAGGTCTCAGTCAATTCACAGGAAGGTGGCTAGAAAAAAGTGGAATCACACAGCGGGGCTGGAGCTGGGGTGGGATCAGAGCCAGAACTGCAGACAGAGATTCTCACAGCATGTCAAGCCAAACCTAAGCCTTGGAGGAAGGACAGAACCACCATGTACCTCGCCAGGTCAAGCCCCGAGCATGGGCCCCTTTCAGCCAGGTCAACCCCAGACACTGTACAGCATCTAGTTCCACAAGGCTTTGCAGGCGACACACCAGATCCCAACCACAACAGAAAGGTATGACATGACACAAATTCTGCAAAAGACACAACTGTCAAATAACACACATACAGGAATGCAAAACAGTGAAGGGAATAAAGAAAATTGTGCAGTATGACTTTTAGGGAACTAAGGAAAAGTAGAAAACTTTATTTTATGATTTTCCAACAGAAAATATTATCTACATTTCACCAGAATTGTTTTACACATTAAGTTAAATAGTGGTTTCAAATGTGGGCAAGTGTGTCTTTAGTTGTAGTATTTCAGAGACAGGCTGTGCTTTTTCCTGATAAAAGTCAAGACCAGTAAGGAGTTCTACATCACGGACGCGGGCAATGTGTGCTTTAAATCTTTCTTCAATCCAAAGATGTTCTGTTTTGTTTTCCTGAAAAAAATAAACATGTAACTGTTTCCACAGGGCGTAACATTTCATTAATAGTAAGATATTTTAGAAGATATCTTCTTTTATAATTGTTATTGCCTTAAATATCATTTTGATATAAATTAAATTTTGTTGTTTAATAAAACAAAAAGGTACTAGGAACATAGACCACCACAAAGTCATAAAGTTTAACCATTTTTGTATTTATATTAGAAGTTTTAGAAAGAACTGTATCACATGAAGTGAAGTCCACAATGCTTTTTTGTGTACAGTCACATATTATTATTATAGACCATTGCAAACAGTCTGTTTCATTAAACTTTAACTACATATCAATATATTATATTTTTGTTAGTTTCAAATTTATTTATTTTGAGACAGGGTCTCTTGCTTTGTAGTCCGTGCTGGTCCTGAACTCATGTAGGCCAGGCTGGCCTTGAACTCATGACAAAATTCTTGCCTCAGACTCCTAAGTGCCGGGATTACCAAGGGTGTACACCACCACACTTGGCTGAGTTTTCATACTTCTATAAAAGATATTGTAAGTGGTATCTTCCAATTATTTTTTCATTCACTTTTATGTTTATAATTTATCCACAGTGTTATATTTGCATCTAGTTATTTCCTATAAGCTATCATTGTGATAGTCCCTCATTTTTACTGTACAATAATAGCACAGTTTGTTTGCCACTAGCACATTGATAGGTGTTTTAACCATTATAAATGATACTGACTAAACGAATAACTTGGCACAGGCCTCCTGTGTTTAAATACATGAGACTCCAGGATATGTAAATGAAATTATAAAGTCAAAAATACACACAATTTTAACTTTACCATATATCAAACATAGCATTCCACAAACTTTTCGTGGCAGTCTACGCTCTGTTAGGCAGAGGGAGATCCCCACGTTCCCACATCTTCATCGAATTATGTGAGATTACATTTTATGCTGCTTAAATTTTATTACCCTGGAGATTATTGTTGCTGAGTGCTTTTTCAGGTGTTTTTTGGCCATTTGACCTCAACAAATTCTTTTTATTAACATAAAATATTCATAATTTAGAATGATAGAAAATTTTTATGACATTCTTTATTCTTCATTAATTTCCTGCCAGTTATATGGTACTGTTAATTTTCAGTGAAATTATAACAAATTTTCACTGTTTAGTTAGATGAATGTATTTTAATAATTCCTATTTGACTTTACATAGTGGTTTGCTTCTTTTTTAAGCAGTTAGGCTAAAAATATTTAACCTCTATCTGAGCCAGAGAAAATGTAAGAGGAAGTCATTTTTGTTATGAACAACTAAGGCATTTTCTGTGGGAGTCATGATAGTGAGGTAATTTATTCATATCTTAAATATATATGCCATGTGCTAAGTTGAGCTCAAGCTTCCAATGTGAATCTAAGTCTTTCGCCCTGCCTTTACTATCTCATTTTCATGAGCATTTACTATAGCTGATACTTTTTCCAAAAAAATCTCTCCCCCTTAGCTAACATGGCTCCTGTTTCAATTCTATTCTGCACTGTTTCACGTATTCCCTTAAGTATTCTATTAGTATAAACTTGAAAACCACAAGAAACAAACTCACCCTTCTTAAAACAACTGATTGTCTTACACGTTTCCTGGGAGTCATGCATCTGTGACTCGCCGTTACCCTGTCTTCCTCCCCGCGCTCACAGCTCGCGGACACGCCCTAGTAACTTCACAATCTCTTATCACAGCTTGGCGTAGGTTTGCTTCTACTTGTCACATTATGTGTTATAGTTATCCTTATGGGTCCACATCCTTATTTCTGCCCTGCAAATTCCTCAAGATCATGGGTAATAATCACATGATGTCTTTTGCAAAAGACGGGACGCCTTACTAATGTGGCATTCCCACTTTGGATGGTCCGGGAAGACTTCGTATAATTTTCACTTTACCTTGGTATGTAGGTGGAATTTTGGGCAGATGGAAAAAGAAAGGCCTATGACCAGTCAGAAGAAATGGGCAGGGAGGCTCACGACCTCGAGGACCTGCTGGCCTGAACACAGGCTTATGGTGTCAGCAGAAGATACGTCGTGAAACTAAAGTACAGACAGGGAATGTGTTTGCTTCTGTTTTATTCAGGATAGCGAACCAACATTTTATCTTGAGGGAGTGTGACACAACCAAAAACTAAATTTTAATGGAAATAGTATACTGGGAGACGGGGATAAGGTGAGATGGTGAAGCTACTTGAGAGACTTTCAAATTTTCTGATAGAAGGTCACAAGGTCCTGGACCAGAGAGAGCAAATAGCTTTTCCTCGCACACCATCCTAATCACCCCACGTGGCTAGTGTGGCCTCTGAGAGAGAGGACTGTTCGACCCAGATTCTGTGGCAAATGGGACAACTGTGTGGCCGGTTGTCAAGGGCCACTGTGGGAATGCAAAGAGCGGTGGGTCAATAAGTAGCAACATGCTGGCAGGAAAAATAGGAAGTGTTTCCGCTCAGCTACCTCTCCCTGAAAGTTCCTGCTCTCAGTTTGCAAGTGCTTCTTCCTCATTTTAGGGCCGTGTGACCCACTGCTCACACTCTCATGTTTGCTTTCCATCCATAGTCACTGAAGACTGTCTGCAGTGACCCGGCTAACCACCACCGTTTCTACCAGGAGTGCTCCTTTGAAATCTTATTATCTGTCTCTCTCTTAGATCACAAGCCTTCTACTTCACAGTTTCTAAGTGCAAGTTTATCCCATGGTACCTAACATGGTAAATTTGGTCATGCTCTTGAATGCTGGAAAGAAAATGCATGAATCCTAATCTGACCTCGAGCTTAAACTTCAATTTCTAGTCTCTAAGAGTTGTGGGACTTTCCATTTCCAAGAGTTGGCATCGCTAAATTTAACCACCGTATTTTCCTGTCAAAAATTTTTTTTATTCCTCTTTTTGTATTTTTCCTAATTATCTACATTTAAAACCTCAGATTTATCTTTAAGTTTTCCTTTTCTTGGGCTCTTAGATCCTGTCAGTTACCAATTCCTCTGCATTCTTCACACCCAATTCCTGGTCCTCTCTATCCTGCCCATCCTTTAGGGCCCAATTCTACTTCTACCTATTATTATTAGTAGTAGTAGCAGTAGAAGCAGTAGTAGTATTTTCAGACAGAGTCTCACCATGGAGTCTAGGCTGACCTCCAACACAGAGCAATCCTGCTGCCTCAGCCCTCCAAGTGCTGGGAGTATGGGCATACTGCATTACACACCCTGCTTGTGTGGTGCAGGGGAATGGAGCTCAGGGGCCTGCACTTCCAGGCTAGTGCTCGAATCGCTGTGCTGCTCCTCCAGCGCCATTCCGCCACACTTTCCGTAACTTGTGTTGACCATTCCAGCCAAATGTGCTTCTAATTCCAAACACCAAATCCATTTTTTAAAACAATATTTGACAGTTGACTTCAACTTTGTGGCATCTCATATGACCCATCATATGACTATATCTCACTTATGATTCAAGACTATACATGTGCTTCTTAAGGACAAGGGCAATCAATTCTTTCTGTATTTACTGAACCTTCCCAATAAGGTCCAATTTTCAGGATACATATACGTTATGAAGAATATGCACTTAACTTGTAGTAATTACATACACATAACTTGCCTTGATCCAAAAACCTGGAGGTGGACCAATGTTAAAACACGGATAATTAGCTCACCAACTTATTTCCTCTATGTATGCGTGTGTGTGTGTGTGTGTGTGTGTGTGTGTGTGTGTGTAACACCTCATCTTTCAAGTTGATGAAATTTTATATTTACATGTTCACTTGGAAAATATCAATTTAATGCCATCCTTAGGATAGAATCTTAAGATTTCTGTCCAGAATAAAAATTAATGAAAAATTAATTAATTAATTAAAATTACTCTCTAGTGAGTATGAATAAAATATATAAGGCATGCAGACATAAGTACATGTTAACATATGCAGACATGTGTTTGATATTAATTATATAAAGATTAATCATCCACCACAAGGCTCAGATATGAAGTCATTATTACTGCAACTCTACCCAGGAAGTACTTAAGATACAGTTTATATAAAACAGCTTTTATGAAATCCCAAATAGCTCTGACTTTCCGCTTCTTTGGTCCCAGAATTCTCTGCAAGCATACTCACAGGACAACTTTCCACATTGGTATGTCGGTGGGGAATGACAAAAGGAAGGACGTCCAACCACCCAGGGCAGTTGTCAGGTGTGTAGCTGTTGTTTTTACAACTCGTCAGCACCACAAAGTAGTGTGTTGGGATGGGAACATTAGTGTCAGCTACATGTCTAAAAACATAATTGAACAGTTTTGATGTTATACTTTTGTTTATAAAGATTACAAATATCTTTATATAGTTTTGTTTTGTTTTTTGTTCAGACATGGACTTGCTCTCTAATCCAGGCTAGTCCTGAACTCACTATGTAGTCCAGGCTGACCTCAAACTCATAGCAATTCTGCCTCAGCCTCCTGAGTGCTGAGATTACAGACAAGCACCACCATGCTCAGCTTATGTGGCACTGGGGAATCAAACCCAGCACCTGTGCTTGCTAGGCAAGCACTTTAACCATTGAGCTCCACCCCAGCTTCTGTATGTAGTTTCAAAGAAATGCCAAGGTAGGACTTCTGGTCAAGATGGCGGCCGAGTACCAGAGCTGTACAAGGTCTCCTAATCGACCCACTTAAAAAGTCAAGAATTTAGTCAAAGAAATGCCAAGGTAAAAAATACAGTAAAAGAAAGTAATAGATGGGAAAGTACAGTCTTATCAATTTTTTTTCTTTTTCTTTTTGAGACAGGGTCTCACTCTGTAGTCCAGGCTGGTTCTCAACTCACTTTTCAGCTCAGGCTGACCTTGAACTCAGGGTAATCCTCCTGCCTCAGCCTCCCTAGCGCTGAATGTCACAGGCATACACCACCATGCCCTGCTTTATGTAGTGCTGGGGAATTGAAGTCAGGGCGTTGCACTTGCAAGGCAAGCCCTTTAGCGGCTCTGCCATTCCTCCAGCTCTATTATCATATATTTCTTTTACTTCAGTCAGCCAGTTCAGAGATTTTTGACTGCAGAAGTCTAAGCTCGGTCATTCTGACATTACAGGAAAATATTAGCATCTAAAGAAAAAAAGTATGGAACTCTATGCCTTGTGTACCCTAGTTTGGTTGACCTCACGCTTGCAGGAGCTGGGAAAGGAGCCCAGAGTCCACGTCCGGGCGTGCACTTCCACTGGGTGTTCAGACTTGCCCGACCCTCTAACATTCTGTGACTGAGTTTTTTGAGCTTTAAACAGGAGGTGGTCCCGGTGCTGTCAGCGTCACAGCACAGACGTCGGGATGAGCCCACACACCGCTGGGGCAAGGCCTTGGCTTCCAATAGCAAGCATGAAAGGCTTCCAAAGGTGCTGTGGTTTAATATGCACCGTCCCCCACAGACTCACATATCAAGAGCTTGGTCTCCAAGGCCTAACTTTCGGTCCGGTGCTGACTGGAGGTACTGACCTCACGAATGCACTAATTATTGATGCGTTCATAGGTGACTGGGGTATCAGCTAGCAGATCCCAGTTCCAGGAAGCAGGCCACTGGCCCAGGCCTTGCCAGATGCCTTTCTCTCTGCCTCTTGGCTCCCTGGCTGACGCCAGGAGAGTTGCTTTGCTATACTATGAATCAAACTCTGAAATCATGAGCCAGAACAAATCTTTTCTTCCTAATGTTTGTCTCATATATTTGATCATAGCAACAGTAAGGCTAACAAAAAGTTTTAAGTGAAAAAGAAAGGTAAGCTATTAGCACGAGCCCATCAAAAGGAGTATGCGCTGGTACAAATAGCGATGTTATACCGTGATTTGGGACGTGGACTCAGAGCCAGAATGTGTCTCCAAAGCTGGGTGTATTTGGATATCTATGGATTCCATGTGCCAGTAGGAGGGCGGGCCTGGCTGGAAGCGCCAGACACTTGGGCCTGACCTGGAAGGGGTGGATCGCTGCCCCAGGACCCGCATGTGTGCACGGGAGCGCTGCTCTTCCTTGCTAATTCTGCTTCCTGTCTGCCATGCTGTGGACCAGCTAGGCCTCTGTCATGGGCTTCCCCCATGGCCAGGTGCCCATGCAGGGACCGAGAACTTCTGAAACTGTGAACTAAAATAAATCTTTCTTCTCTTGAGTTGTGGGTGGTAATACAACCCGGAAGTGAAGAAGACATTACTTAACCTCTCTTTGCCCTTTCCCGCTTAATGGAATAGATCATGTGGTTGTTTTGTAGATTAAATGAAATATGTGTAAATGTTAAGCAAAGTGATTGGAATATACAAAATGTTATTACAGTGTTTGTCAGAATTATTAAATGATGAAAAATAGAATCAATGAACAGCGAAATAAGGACCAAGTGAAAAAAATAAAAGCTATATACTTAGTGGTCATAAATGTTACCTTATCAGAAAATGTAGGTAGAAACTATTGCCTTGCATGCTCTAAGCAGAGATATTAAAATTGTTTAGCTTCTGCTGGGAGGAACAGAACAGCTATTAAAAATGCTTGCCTAGCAAGTGCAAGGCCCTGAATTCAATCCCCCACACCACATAAAATAAGTGTGGTGATTACATGTCTGTAATCCCAGAACTCAGGAGGCTGAGGCAGGATGATTGCCTTGAGTCCTAGGGTAGCCTGGGCTACTTATCAGGACCAGTCTGGGTTACAGAGTGAGACCCTATCTCAAAGAAAATTGTTTAGTCTGATTCTTGATATATATATATATATATATATATATATATATATATATATATATATATATATTGAGTTCTTGCTCTGTAGTCCAGGCTGGACCTGAACTCACTGTATAATCCAGGCTGGCCTAGAACTCACTGCCATTCTCCTGCCTCATCCTCCCAAGTGCTGGGATTACAGGCATGTGCCTAGCTTCTTGCAGCATTTTGATAATGAAAGAACTAATGAGAGGACTGGAGGAATGGCTCAGTGGTTAAAATGCTTGAGCAAGCGCTAAGCCAAGTGCTAAGTACCCGAGTTCGATTCCCGAGCACCACATAAGCTGGGTGTGGTGGCGCACACCTGTAATCCCGGCACTCGGGAGGCTGAGACAGGAGGATTGCCTTTTGAGTCCAAGGCCAGCCTGGGCTCTGAAGTGAATTCAGGACCAGCCTGGACCACAGAGCGAGACCCTGTCTCAAAAAAAAAGAAAAAACCCTAATGAGAGAAACTTCTCTCTAAAACTATTACTGTATGCTGTCTTCAAAACCAGTTCTTAGTAACTTATGACAAGGTGTAGTATTATGAAACACAGTTTAGTTGGATTTTTTTTTCTACAAGTAATCTACTTACCTCCTCTTTTAGGAGACTTTTATTTTTATTTTACTTGAGACAGGGTTTTGCTCTGTAGTCCAGACTGTTCCTGAACTCACCGTGCAGCCCAAGCTGTCCTTGAACACAACCGCTTGCCTCAGCTCCCTAGTTCTGTAGGCATACACTACCTTGCCCAGCTTATGTGGTGCTGAGAGAGCGAACCCAGGACTCTGCACTTGCCAAGAGAGTGCTTTAACTACTGAGCTATACCCCCAGCCCTGGGAGACAACGCTATGGGCTGTTAACTATCCTTGAGAAACGTCTTGCCGACTAGCTCTGGACTTATTGGTACTGCACAGAGTCCTCCCTTATCTCTTTAACCTTCATAAAATTTCATTTCTTCTTTGCTCTTCAGTTTAGAAATTTTCCAAAGTTATGCTAAACTCTTCCTGGAATTTTTTTCTTTTGTAAATTAGCTTAAATTTTTCCCATGTAAAAATTTTTTTCTAACTATTTAAATAGGCTTGGTTTTAAAATAATCAATAATAACATCTGAATATTAAGCTATATAATATTTAGAATATGGAGCTTACATTTAAAATATTGGGACTTTCTCTCTGTGAATTACTTACTCTGTAATTTCATCTGGAGCATCAAAATGGCCATCATAATTATAGTCAAATATCGGCCCACTGACCACATTCACTCCATTTCTTTCCGCTGCATATTTTATAAGAACACTGTGGAAGTAGTCCCACATTTCTAGGAAATGAAACAATAAGATATTAAAATATTCACTTCTGTTGAACATGAAACTATTTTGTATTACACAATTACTTTTAATAACATCAAAATCTATTTCAATAATTTTCAATGATGATTAGATAATTCTATGAAGAAGAGCATGCAACACAATGTTGTTATAGTTGCAAGCTTGAAATTGTTAACTATGCAAGCCACTCAAGGCTGAGCTGCACTGGGGACAATAAATACTAAAAGTGATCAGAATGCACAAGCTGCCTTATTGGTCATTAATCTGGAGATAAATCTGGAGATAAACATTCACCCTTCATTTACTTATGATGAGTGTTAGTAACATTTAGTTTTTGACTAACTCTTTACAGTTAAATTAAGAGTTAAAACCCAATTATTATTATTCTAGGAACAAGCCACTCAGAGTTGAAGTAACTTGAAAAGAAACTGTCAAGGCAACTTCTGTATTTATATTCAAAACAACAGAACAAAATTACTCTTAATATTAGTAACAAAATACGATAAAATGAGCATTTAGTTTGCAAGTTCAGGGAGTCGCAAGTTATTTAAGATTAACAATAAATACGTACTTACTTTTGAATTCTTCATACATAGGGACCAAGTTACTTGTAACTAAAGCATCATATTGGCTATCAGAAGTTCGATTGTTTGCTGCAAGACAAGTTAATCTTGTTATATCAAATTTTAGAGAAAATACGACATACCCTATAACAGACCAAATATATTACATACTAACGTAAGTTTATTAATAGTCAAAACAGAAATACTGGCTAATTTCTAGTAGAATATTCCTAAATCTTACTATAAGAGAAAACAAGACAAAGCTGGAGGCATCTCTGAGCAGTTTGTCTAGCAAGCACAAGGCCTTGGGTTCGATTTCCCAGCACCACACAAACTGGGCCTAGTGGCACATGCCTGTAATCCCTGCACTCAGAAGGCTGAGGCAAGAGGATTGCCTGCGTTGAAGACCGGCTTGGTCTACGTAGTAAGTTCATGACCAACTAGATTATAGAATGAGATCCTTTCTTAAGAAAAAGAGAGAGAGGGAGAGAAAACATGATATACTTGTCATTACATATCGATGTTTATTAACAAGCAAAACACGGAAGTACTATGTACTTTCTATTAGAGGCTGTCAACAATGCAGGTAGCTTCATGCATTTAATACCAACAGTGGATTGAATTGTGGCTTTCCAAAAGACAGATCCAAGTCCCAGCCCTCCTATCTGTGACTGGAAACTTACTTGCACATAGAGTCTTTATAGAAACTGTTGGGATCTTTAGATGAGATTATTTTGAATTTGCAATGGTTTCTAAACTAAAAACTGGTGTCCTCAAAAGGAAAGGGAGAACTGAGAAAAGACGCGGAGGAGAAAACCACATGAAGACGAAAGCAGACACCGAGTGGGTATAGACCAAGCCAGGCCTGAGGTCATCAGAGGCTGGAGGAGGCCAACAAGGGTTCATTTGCTACAGGTGAGAGATCTCAGCCACACTGACATCTTGATTTGAGAGTTCCACCTTGTAGAACTGAGAAAGAATGCATTTCTGCTCTTTCCAGTAAACGCCATGTGACTATTTGTTACAGCTGCTGTAGGAATAAGTACAACGACAGTATGGATTGCATAGTTAAGCAAATGTGCCCAAAACGAAAATTCCATCATATGGAACTTTCTCTAAGCCAAATTCTTTTAAGAAAGCGAAATTTTACCCAATTGTTAACAATCAGCTCTGAAGAAGAATGGCTGTGGGATCTAGCATGTGGCCGGCGAGGTTGGGAGCCCAGCACCACTGCCCACTTTCTGCACCATGTGGGCAAAGTGCTGATTTTATAAGAACTTGCACTGGTAAGTCTTAACTCACTCCCAGGAACTAGTGCTGATCTCTTCCAAGGGAAGCACCCCACTGACCTAGACCACACAGTGGGCAACTTTATGCAGTGGAACTCTAGACTGTGTTCATCTTGCTTTAGTGAAGCTATGTGCCCCAAGGTTAGTCGTTCCCACTCCCCGCCCTCCCCAGACCATGGCATCTGCCATCGCAGGCCTTAGTTCATCTATTTTGCATCCATCAGTCTGATGGCTGGATGGATGAACTTTAAAGCCGTAAGTTCAGTGAAAGAAGATGCTCATGGAAAGACAAGTGCTGTAGGGCTCCGGTTAGATGAAGCATCTTTTATAACTTTTTATATGTAAACTAGACTTGCATATCTTAACTGAAGCTTAAATGAGAAAGCTGGGCGTGGTGATGCACACCTGGAATCCCAGCATTCCTGAGGATGAGGCAGAAGATTTGCCATGAGTTCGAGGCCAGCCTGGGCTATACAGTGAGTTCGGGACCAGCCTGGACCACAGAGCAAAACTCTGTCTCAAAAAAACCAACCAACCAAACAAACAAAAATACTTAAATGAGAGGCCAGTAAGAAAACACCTGAAAGTAAAGAGGAAACAAAGATTTCGAACCATGTTCACAGAACTCAGATTCTTTAATAGGGTTTTCAACTTTTTACACAAATCCCTGAAAGTTAGGGAGCCCAAGCAACAAACTACTACTTTCTGTTTCAGAAAGAGATTAAAATTGGTGCTGGAGGAATAATAGCACAGCAGTTAAAGCGAGGCCCTGAGTTCAATTCCCCAGCACTTCATAAACTGGGTATGGTAGTACACATCTAGAATCCTAGAACTTGGGAGGCAGAGGCAGGAGGATTGCTGTTGAGTTTGAAGTTGGGCTGGGCTACGCAGTGAGTGCAGGACCAGCCTGGATTACAGAGTAAGACCTTGTCTCAAAATAAATAAATAAATAAATAAATAAATAAATAAATAATAAAAAGTATCACTCATGGGGTAATTAATCTAAATTGACCTGAATTATACATTTCTAAGTTAATCATCTTTGGTTGTGGCTTCAAGAAAAAAAAAATGAAGCTACATAGGAAGGGTAAACCCATTACTAGAAGCCAAAATTGCTCAAAATCTCATGAAAATAATATTCCCATTGAACAGGCAAGAGGCTTGAGTTTTAGAAAAATAACACTGGATTTTGAATGTGCCCAGGAGAAATCGCTTCTAGAGACGAAACAAAAATCCTTGAAGCTCATTTGGGGGCTTCGTGCACAACCCCAGGCTGCTAGGTGCAGCACGAGCCGCGGGCCAGGAAGGCAGGCTGGTTTGTTTTTATGGAAAGCAGCTGCTCCCTCCACGCTGACCTCTGCCTGGGCAGCAGCCAGGAAGGATGGCGGGCTCGGTTCTTCTTCTTCTTCTTCTTCTTCTTCTTCTTCTTCTTTTTTTTTTTTTTTTTTTTTTTTTTTGGTGGGGGGACGGTGGAGGAAGTGGCCGCATGTGTCCCTCTCCAAAGAATCTTCAGTCTTAAAACTAAACTTAAACCTACCGAATTCTCTCAACATCTGGGCCTCATTAGAGCCGCCGTGCAGCCCCACAACAACATTTATTAGTCCGTAGGAGAGCTGCCCAGCTGCCTCGGCTGGCCCACACCGCTGGAAACCTCTGAGGCCGCTGGCTTGGCCCAAGCAGGTAGTTTTGGAGGGGAGTATATGTTTAAGGCACATGCCCACATCCAGCTGATGAGGGCTTTCTAAGCTGTTGCTCTAAAAGCGAGTTCGACTTACCAGGGGGGTAGAGGAAGCCGTGGGTGATATTCTTGTCTGCCAAATAGAAGGAACATTTTTGGCTCTCAGAAGGAGCAACCCTGACATCAGCCCGCAGACAGTCTGGGACAGTGGGAGGAAGAGGCGATGTGTCTCCCTGTTGAAAGAAAAAAATGAAAAAAAAAAAAAATGACGCCCACAGCTGTGGCTCACCCGGGCCCTTATATGGTTTGTAACTTCCCTGGAGTGTTTTTCACTTAACCTCTTCCTATTTTCTTAGTGAATCAGGTCTACGCAAGCTGTGGAAATGGATATCTTCAGCAGTGTTTACTTCTGTGGTTCTGTTCCTGTTAGGGACATTGGGAGGGCAGATCAAATATACCTTGGAAAGGAATATTTGCAAAGTAAAACCTGAATTCAGAGCAGAGGAATAACAGGAGCTATTACTAAAAACCAAAGTCCTTTTCCTTCTACCATGGATGTACTGCTCTCTGTGATATGTGCAAAGAAAAGTTGAAAATCAAATATAAATGATTTATTTTAGAAACGTGAGCAAGCTGTGGTACAAACAGATAGAAAATAGCTGTGGTATTCTTTAGGGCAGGAACTTCTAATACGCTGAACACTAATGCAAAGAAGGTATAGTCATGTAAATGTATTTATTTTTGTAGTTAATTAAATTCATTACCTCATTGATATGCTTCACTCATCATGAAACCAAGGAATTTCTGAGATAATTTTCTTTGTAACCTTATTTAAAGGCTGGTATAATAATTTATTCACCCAGAGCAGCCTATAAATGTGTTGATTAACCATGGTATTTAAAGTAATAATGTATTATATGGTTATCATATTTTGATTAGCATATAGCCATGGGTAGGTGAACATTATGCTATTTGGTTAGTTCTTTAGAAACATCGATTTATGTGTTCTCTACTGACTATATTTGATATTTTTCTTAACAAGCAAAATAATGTATTAAAAAAGAAGCAAGTTAAGCAAGCATATCTCTCCTTTATTCATTCTATTGTGTTGAAAACAAAAATTAGCTATGCTGTCTAAAATGATGCCAGCACATAAAGGAAGGAAAAGGTGGCATACACTCTGTGCTGTAGTAATACGCAGGAGAGTTCCAGACTGAGGCCTGATACACGTGGGAGCTTAAGGTAAGGGGAATCTGGGAATACTCAAGTACAGACAGTACTTACATGCTGCAACTTATTGCAGTGTTCCAGTAGAGACTCACACAATATTTGAGTAAATTTCTCAGATTGACTGAATACACAGATTTATCTTTGCCCCTTTCTACAGTTACATGAATATGACATTAATAATGAAGGTACATAAGAGATGAAATGAAATAAACAGAAGTTGGGAAGCAGATAAACCAATAGTTATCTGACTCTCTAGGCCTGTAAATACTGATCATCAAGAGCTTATGGATGGGAAAGGCACAAAGAATATGATTTCTACTAGAGAGATTATCTTAGCTACTTTCTCATTTTTAGGACAGAATACACAATATCCACAATTTAAGGGAGGGAAGATTTGTTTCAGCTTATCTTTTTAAAAGGTCACAGTCCACATACAGGAAGCTGGCAATGGTGGAAGCACATGGCAGAGGCATGGCATGACACGGCAGATGGAAAAGCCAAGTGAGTGAGGAAGAATGGAATGGAGCTAGACATACCCTTCCGGGTCATGTTCCAGTGATCCACCCTTTCTGGATACAGCCTCAGTGCTCTCCCCATGTCTGAGCACCAGGATGCCTTGAAATTTCTCCCACCAGATTAAATAGTTCATTACCCTTAATCTCAATTTCAGGCAAAGTCCCTAGACAAGGGCAAAATGCTGACATACTTTTTGCTAGAGCATAGTCTGCATGGTTTCTAGACCAGTTGCCAGAAAAAGCTTTCCTTCTCATCTCAAACTTCTTGATCCAAGCCTTTCCAATCTGCAATTCTCTCACCATTCTGGTCTTCTTAGCTCTGACCAGAATCTCCCAACAACCTCAGCTCACAGCATTCTAAGGCTTCTCTAAACAACATCTTCAGATATCTACAAACTCCTCCCACAAATCAATTCCAAAGGTTCCTAAACCACATGGCCAGATAAAGCCCCAGCAACAATCCCACTCCTGATACCAATTTCTATCTCAGTTACTTATCCATTGCTGGGACAGAATACACAGCATCCACAATTTAAGGGAGCAAAGGTTTACTTTAACTTATAGTTTTAGAAAGTCATAGTCCTTGTATGGGTTTCTGAAAATGGTAGAAGCAAATGGAGAAGGCACAACGGTTCATGGCATGGTAAATGGAAAAACCAAAAGAACGAGGAAGGACAGAACAAATGTATACCCTTCCAGGTCGTGCCCCAATGGCTCACCCCTTCTAGCTCCAGCCTCAGTGTTCTGCCCCTTCTGGATTAAGCCCAGTGATCTGCCCCTCCCAGATCTACCCAGGAATGTGGCATACAACTGTAATCTTAGCACATCTCTAATCTATACACACCTGTCTTCAACCACTCACCTAAAGTCCACCTCTCTCAATCAGGCCTCATCATGAAATGGCATATAGAATCCATCGGTAATTCACAACTTCCAAATCCATAAGAATTTTGGGAGACATTCCTGATTCAGACCATCATAGGCCCAGACAGAAAGTGTGTGGAGGATTAGAAACAAGAGAATAGGTTGAAAGTCTATAAAAAAGGCCAGAAGACTCTTTGGAGAGTTTAAACCATAGCGTCCATCAGGGTGAAAGACACAGAGCACAGCAAAGAACAGGCTCACCGTGTTGAAAGCAATGAGATAACAGCACTTTGCCTAAGGTCATGATCCTCTCCCCATTTATTGTTATCCCATGTAGCCTGCAAATCATATATTCTGGGTCAGATTAAAAGTGCCCTGGCTTTGGAAAACAAGACGTGTTGATTTTCAGATTGGCTAGCTATAACTGTGTTATGGTAAGGGTAACTACTATACAGAGTTCTAATTTTGTCTGGGGCTGTATGACATTTTTTCATAGACAAAATGAATCAAAAACTCTTAATCACATAATAATGTGTCTACTTTTTTGAAAAGTCACAAAATAGAATTAATTCATGATTTATAAGCAATAGGATTAAGAAACAAAAAGCTTTCAAAAATTCAATGATTCAATGATATGAAAGATATATGCATATCTTATATATTATAATATATGCATCATATATTTATGTGTATATTATATATAGGGAGGTATTTTGAAAGCATGTTAAATTCTGTTTTTCTAAAAATTTTATATTAAGTTTCTAAAGTATATATTCTAAATATTTTTTTTTTTGAGACAGGGTCTCACTCTGTAATCCAGTCTGGTCCTGAACTTGCTATGGAGCCTAGGCTGGCCTTGGACTCACTACAATCCTCCTGTCTCAGCCTCCCAAGTGCTGGGATTACAGGTGTTCACCACCACGCCCAGCTCATGTGGTGCTGGGGAATCGAACTCCGGTACTTAGAGCTTGACTTAGTGCTTGCTAGGAAAGTGCTTTAGGCAAGTGCTTTAACCATTGAGCCATTCCTCCAGCCCCTACATTCTAAATAATTGAAATTGTTTTCATTTAATTTTCCCCATAATTATTATTCTTATTAGTATGTGTTTTCAGTAGGTGGTAGTTACATTCAACTTGGAGTTTATTTTCCATTTTTCACCTGGCAGCAGAAAAAAACAGTTCATGCCTCTCTCCTGAGCAGGGCCCAAACTCCGTGTGAAGCCTGTGCAGCCCCAAAGGTTCCAAGGAGGCTGTGGTGGGACTACAGTTGCATGTCTCAACTACTTCTCCAGAATTATTCTGAGATAACAAAAATTAGAAAACCCACAACAACCACAAAAAAACCAAAAACTCCATAAAACTTAAAGGAGCAGGCCAATTGGACCCATGTACCAAAAAGTGCTTATTTGGAGTCTGATTTTTTCAAACACAGAGTTGATTTACAACATTCTTCCGTGAATCTCAAAACATCCTTGTATGTAATTTTCTTGAGCCACAACACATGAACAGAGTAATTTCTGAATTAGAAAGCAGAAAATTGCTAGAATTCCATCCTGTCACATGGAGAGAGAAATATACAAGTAGTTCTGTGGTATCAAAGAAAGAACAGGATCTTTTGGTAACAAAGAAGCTAGTTCTAAAACAATAACAAAGAAGAATTGTACTAAATTCCCAGCCTGAACCCCACTTAAAATCTCTCTGTTTTTGGTTTCCATCAAAACTCATACAGATTCAGGACTGCAGGACAGCAGGGGAAAGGATTAATTGAACATGTAAACATTCCCTTTAACTCCACCAAAACCTAGTACCTTCCTCGACTCTTCAATATACAGACTGACTTTGAGTATGACACACAACTCAAAAACAAAAACTAAATGGAAATCATTTTTAGGAATATTGAAGAAAATCAGAAAGAACTGAACCCTGAGGAAAAGTATACATTAAGGAAAGGAATATTGCCAACAGCCACACCTGTGAACCCAGGTAACCGCAGAATATCACCCCCACTGGGAAACAGAGAGCTGAGTGCACTAACCAGGGACCACAATGGAACCATTGTCGGCGGCCGCGCTGGCATTTGGAACAAACACAGCTCTAATTAGCAGTGGGAAAATATGCTTATTTTTCTCCAAGAACAAGAAACAAATAGGGTGTCCAAACCGGATACAACCAATTGCTTCTTCTCCATAAGAGTTGGTACTTCTACCAAGAGCAGCAATGGCTAGCTTGTCACCACTCCCCGGCTCTAAATACTATGATTTTCTCACCAAAACAACTTCCTGACTACTTATTTTCCCTCTGTTCAGAAGTACAGCTTTGTCTTTCTCTTTTAAAATGACCAACTGGGATTAATTTATCCAGTGTATCCCATTCAATACGCATTTACTGAGCAACTCTAATGTAAAGTGATGCTTTAAAACTATCCCTTGCCCTGAGGAGGTGTTTGGAATAGTGTTTGGCAGACGTAAACCTCTGCTTTAACTGGATCATCCAGATTGCTAAGACGCTTGCATGCCTGGCTCACATCATCTATCCACTTGTTAACTAAGACACTTATTGTTCTCTTGTTTATTGGCAGAAATTTATTATCCATTCCGGATCCTGATTACCATTCTGGATATCCATCACTTGTTTCTTATATGCAATGCAAATACATGATCTCATCCATACTTCTGTCCTTTTTTGTCACACATTAATGTTAATGTATTTCAATCAGTTTCCTCTTCTTTTTTTTGTCGTTCTTGTGTTCTAAGAAATCGTTCTCTACCCTAAAGCCATAAATATATGCACAAGAGAAAATATGGATATACTGGCCCATATTTAGATCTATAAACTCACCAGCAACTTAATTTTGTGTACGGTGTGAGACAGGGACCTAACATTTTCATCCTGATGGGTAGCCAAACGTTCTGGCATCGTTTGGTAAAGGGAGTTTACCAGATAGTGAACCGGGAAGAGGATTTAAATAAGTATATTTTGAACCTCAATCTGTAGTGTCCAGTGGCACAAAGAGCACAATTGTGCATGTAAGTCTAGCACTTCAGCACTGGGAGTGCTAAATCCTTCAGGAAGAATTCATATTCACATTGTGCTCCTTATAACTTCCACAATATACAGCCGAGAACAAACTATTTCTTAAATAATTAAAAAGAGAAAAATACAAAGTCCTTTGTGGCCTAGTTACGATGCCCCTGTAGGCACCCACCAGTACCCGAGGAAAGCCAAATGAGTACTGTGCTGTGCCTCTCCCTCCCGCGGCTTCTGTGTGAAGCATTACCCTCTACTTGTCTTAACAATGGACAAATCGGCCTACAAAACCTTCTGTTTTCTAAGCAAAACACAGTGTATTCCTCTTTTGCATCCACAAAGAACCTACAAAAACCTGAGTGTACTACCTGGAATATTTTCTTACGAGCTATAGGCAACAGCTCCTATTGTGAACAAAATTCGAGTCTAAGAAAACTAGAGAAGTACACCTTTTCCCCCAGCTTGCATAGGTCGATGAACTCAGACACTTACAGGCTTGGGGACCATGTATGAGCTCCACAAGGGCATCTTCAGAGCTTTTCCAAATCCACTGACATACTCCTGATGATAAAGCAGGCAGTGCTCCTTGTTCTCCTGGGTAACCCTGGGCTTCCCAAATGGCAAGTTCACTTTCACTGTGGCTGTTACTGAAGAAAACCATTGATGAGGTTAGCAAATGCTCCTATGTATATAATAACTACCATTCCAGGATGGCTTTTGGTATGTCAGGTGGTCTGACAAATATCTTGCATCCTTAGCCTATTTTAAATCTTACCCTAACCCTATGTTTGTGGGTTTGTTTGTTTTTTGAGACAGAGTCTCAATCTGTAGCCTAGGCTTACCCTGAAATCACTATGCAGCCTATAAGTTGACCTCAAACTCATGGCAACCCTCTTGCCTCAGCCTCCCATATAGTGGAATTGATTACAGGCATGCAACACCCCACCAGCTTAGGTGGTCCAGAGGAATCGAACCAAGAGGTACTAAGTCCTAGCACTTGGTACAACTCTGAGTCATGCCCCACATGTATCACTCCACAGATTCCAAAACTGAGGCTTAGATATGTGACTTGGCCAAAGAAGGGGCTAAACAAAGATCTGCACCCCCTCCCCCCTGTAGATCCTCATGTTTGTAGCTCACAAGAGATAAAACCTCAAAATCAAAAGGTCATATTTTACTACAAAGATGATCTACTTTAATCACTATCATAGTGAAATATTGAAAATTTATGAAAACTATGTCTTCTGTGTTCTGAATGCTTATGTTTTCCCCAAATTCATCTTGAAATCCTGGATGGGGCCTTTAGGAGGTATTTTAGGTTATGAGGTAGAGCCCTCAAAAATGGCATTAGTGCCCTTACGAAAGAGGCTCCGGGGAGATTCCATGCCTCTTCTGCCATGTGTGGTGACAGTCATCTATAAGGTCATCTGTAAGGAAGCAGGCGCTGGCCAGACATGAAACCTACCGGCAGCTTGATCTTGGACTTCTCATCCTCCAGAATTGTGAAAAGGAATCTGTTGTTTACATACCACCCTACGTGTGGGATTTTGCAATTGCAGCCTGAATATTTGCAAACAGTGATCTAATATATTCATTTTTATTGTTTGCCATATGGATTCAAGCAATCGCAGACTGAAAATTTATTTTTAGAAAAATTGCATCAGTAATAGTAATGAGTTGGTGCACGGAAGAATGTGCACAGGTTATATGCAAATACTATACCACTTTATGTAAGGGACTTGGGCATTCTCAGATTTAGGTTTTCTGTAGGGATCTGGTACTAAATCCTCCACAGACACTAAGGTATGACTATACTCCCTTTTACAAATGAGAAACTGAGGCATAATGAGTTTAGTACTAGAATACTTGACCAGGTAAAACATCACACACTTGTAATCCTGGCACTCTGGGAGGCTGAGTCTGCAAATTAGAGCTTAGAGTGAGAAATTTAGCAATTTAGCCAGAACATTTCTCAAAATACATAAAAAATAACAAGGGACTGGGCATGCAGCTTAATGAGAAGGCCCTGGGTTGAATCGCTAGCAGTGCAGAGAGAGAATATTTAAAAGATGTCAAGTAAAAGTGGTATTGCTTCAAGACAAGCATTGTTGTAAACTCCATCCATGGATTAACATTTTTAATCTTTACTGCATGAGGCATGTACAGCTAGTACAGTAGGAGAGCCAGAGGCGCTGCTACGTGGCTCCACTTGCCCCTGGCTGCCCAGCTAGGAAGGAAGAAGCAGAGTAGGTCTCAGAAAGGAAGCCTGGGGCCTAGCGGAGGCACAGCCGAAGGACTTGTCCTGCTTCTGCGTCCTCCACACCTTCTCCCCAGGCTTCCCGCTTTTCATTAGTAGATCGAGGGACTCTTTCCTCTTGTACAGTGGCAACAAAATCTTAACATTCGAAAGACTGTGTGGTGCTACTTTGGAAAGTCCCAAGGGGCAATGTTGTGTGTTATTAATTATGAAACACATTTTCTATGACTTACTTTCTTCTTGGGTGAGATTTAGCCTTTGATTCATGTGCTCTAGATGACTATTCTGCAAGGTAATGAGAGAGGGAATGGGAGGAAATAAGTAGAAGTAATAATACATTTTTAATAGTACATTTTAAAATATGATCAAGATTTTTACTGCAGCATAAGTAAAACAGACTAACTGGAACTTTTTTTTTTTTTTGAGACAGGATCTCACTCAATAGTAAGGGCTGGTCTTGAACTTACTGTGGTGCCTAGGCCGGCCTCAATCTCACAGCAATCCTCCTGCTTCGGTCTCCCAAGTGCTGGGATTACAGACATGTGCCACCACACCCAGCTTACCTAGTGTTGGGGAATTGAACTCAGGGCCTTCAGCTTGGTAGGCAAGCACTTTAGTAACCACTGAGCTATTCCTCCACTCCTTGGGTTTTAGAGTCTGAGTTTGTCACTACTCAGAACAACAGAAACGCTAGGGCTCCCACAGCCTTTCCACATGCATTCATATGCAAAGACAGAGCTGACAGTTGAGCACAGCATCCTGACAACAGCTGGAACCAGCAATATTCCCTTGCTCTCAGGGCTTGAGTGGGCCGACACATATTGAATGCTTTGCTATACAAATCCCTTAAAGTTTGCTGGAGTGCAGCTTCTGATTCAGCAAGCCTGAAACCTACGGCCTGAGAATTTACATCTCCATCCACTTCATAAGTGGTACAGATGCTAGCTAGCTCAGACACCACAGTGAATGGCCAGAGACAGGCTTTATGGAGAGCTCTGGGGTTTATAGTCAGAAGGATCCAGCTTTTATAACTGTGGGCATTTCACCAAACTTCCCTGAGCCCTTCTTATCTCCAGAATGGGCAATAAAATCCCCTCATTTTATTGTTGTTGTTGTTGTTGGTGGTGGTGGTGGTGGTGGTGGTGTGGCTGGTGTGGTTGTTGTGTAGTGGCAGTTCCACCGAGGTTTTCTGGAGCAGTAGGTCGGAAGCCGGCCTTGAAGTCACCTGGAACGTAGGCAGGGACCTCCCATTCCTACTACTCTGATCCTCACCACGAACTTAACAATATTGAGAAGTTTTACTGGGTTTTTGTTCCTGAAAACCTCTTTTGGCTGAGTATTTATTTATACTTGGCTGTAATGTTATTTTAAGGATAAGAGAATATAAAATCTGCACTGACCCTTGACAAAAAGAAAACGTCTTACCTACAGGAGCTGGTGTTCATTGAGCTCCCCAGCCACCAACTGTCTTTTGAACTGGGCCCCAAATGTACCTGACATTTGTTTTAGCGTGGTGGGCTTCTGACAACGGGACACCAATTTTATTCTGAATCTCAACCTCACCCAAGTGCACTGGTTCTCAGGGTAGGCCTGGTCCTTGTATTTTGAGGTCCTGTTCTGATTCCTGATTGCTGGGCCTTGTGCTAGCCCTGGAACTCACTTTGTTAAGTCATCTGAACTCTAAACTGTTTCAGAATTCAGACCAGGTCCTGGCCAACTCACAGGGATCTGTGGCACTTGCTGTCTGTCGGCCAGAGTCCAAGCGATACCTGGCAGAGATTCTCCACTGCTACCCAAAGGAAGGCCTCATGGCACTGTCTTGGGGAGGGCGTTTAGCACCAGATTCCACCCTCTGGCTTATTTTCTAAGTAGACAAACCTGACCATCTGGTTTTTAAACTGTAAGGATAGCTTATGAGGAAAATCAAGCAGAGATTAACATTTCGAATGGCTAAGGACAGTTATGTCACGATGGGGTGTGCTGAACCATTCTTTTCCAAGTAATGCTTGCCAGTATACAAAGCTTGTCCACCTCGTCTCATAATGTACACCTTACCATCTCTTGTCTCCAGGTAAGGATCAGAGAGACTGTGTCTATTTAGCTAGTAAGCCTCCAAGGCCAAGCCCAAACTGGGTGGCTGGCTAGCCCTGCACAGGCCAGCGTGCCCTTGGCAGTCCTGTGGACGCATTAAGTTGTTACTCACATTTTGAAGCTGAGGGCACGAACAGCCTAGAGTGTCTGTGGGCAATGCAGCAGCAAAGCCACACACAGACGGCTGGGACGCCTCCTCTGCGTGAGACGGCTGGTAGAAGGGCGCCTTCAGAAGGTGGTTCAGGCTGCCGTGGGTGCCATTGTTTGGTGCTGGTCGAATGCGTAGAAGATCTGTTTAAAAAAATAAATTTGAAGTGGTTTTAAATTGGAAGACAACAACTCTTACTTAGGAGACAGGGAACAGTAAACACTTTAACAAATTTGTGAAGTCCCCTCAGACAAGCGGCAGGAACGTCCGCAGCCTGCCCCTGCGGGCGTTTAGCACCAGATTCCAGTCTCTGCACCCTCCTTCTCATTTTCTCTCTAAATAGACGAACCTGACCACCTGGTTTTTATACCATAAAAACAGTTTAAGAATTTTGTAAACTGTAAGAAGAATGTTTCTAATCTTCCAGAGAAAACTTTCATTTGCTTACATGACCACTTGTTCCCAGGCATACTACGATTTTCTAGCACACCGTGGTTTTTTGAAAAAAAAGGACATTTAAAAAGTTAGATAATTTACATTCACTGTAGTAAGTTTAAGAACATACAAAAATTCACTGAAAATGAACAGTTTTATGAAATTAGGGTAGTGAATTTTGCTTAATTGTTAAAGAACTTTTCCTGCTTTCTTCTACAAAAACAAAACTTAGCAATATTTTACGAACAGCCTTCTCAATGATGTCTTCTAGGATTAGAGTCTTGCCGAGTTCCTCCCGACCATCTCCATAAAGCGCCAGCAGCTCTGACCATGAACTCAGCCATGGAAACAAGAATGTAAGTTGTTGACTCTACAACATAATGCTTTTAATTAGGTACTTTTTTGGCCTCTTAGATTAAGAGAAACATTTGTGACTATGTTTATGCAACTTAGAACGAAATCACCGTTTTCTCCTTGCCTTGCCTGGATAAATGGTCTGTGAACATAGGAAGGAAAGCAAACACAGAGGTAGAAAAACACGTAAATATCTCTTAACCCTGGTTCTTCACATTTTTTAAAACACTGAGTATAATAACACTATCTACCCAAATAGGACTTTGACATCCTTTTACACCAGAGATTTCTCTTTGCAATTACAAGAAAATGCTTGTTTTAGGTGTGATTATCCTGCTTTGAAAAGTCAAAGTTTTAGTTTATTTTTCTAAGTTTTATTAGGTCAAACTATAAAAATGTATCTACCTAATAGAAAAACTTGGTTTCTTAAGGCTGAAAGGTTTATCATTACTACTAAAACAAAAGACATCTACTCTTTTGAAAAATTTATCTACCTTTGCTGGTGAATTGACTCATCTATACTTACCGCACATTAAATTATAGACTTCAATATTGTCAAATGGTTCAACTTCAGTCTTCTCTTTAAAACTGGGTCCGTGGGCCAAAAAGATAGCCTAGGTGATGACAGTCATATTATTACAGATGACGTCTGCACTTGCAAATAAGCAGGAACAAACAGAAGTATCCTGGGACAGCTCTCCTAGTTGTACCTGAGGCCTCTGTAAGATTTCTCTTCAGATTTGAAAATGATTTTTAAATAATCTCCACCTATGATGTGGTACAAATCTCAATCAAATAGAACCCAGGCTGTGTTTGGCTCTACCTGCTTCCCCAGAACCTTGCATGTCAGTAGGTCATGAGTGGACAGCCACAGTGACAGCTCACATCAGCTTAGTTCTATACATCTAGACAGTACACACAACAAATGTGTAACTCCATATACCTTCCTCACACTCCTTTCATATCATTGCTAATGATGCTTGTAGGTGGCAAAAATGTTGATATGTTAAACATTAAATTTTTGCATAACTTCTCTTAACTTCGGGGATGAAAAAAGTATTTTTATTGTTTTTGTTTTTCTTTCAGACAGTCTCACTCTGTAGTACAGGGTGGTCCTGAACTCACTAAGTAGCCCAGGCTCACCTTGGACTCACACCAATCCTCCTGCCTCAGCCTCCCAAGTTCTGGGATTACGGGCATTCACCACCATAGTTTATGGTGCTGAGGAATCAAACTCAGGGCCTTGTGCTTTAGCACTTTAGCAACTGCACTATTCCTTCATCCCCCAAGTATTCTGATTTATATTTAATTAATTAAGGTTTATTTTATATTTTTTACAAAAGGTCTAATTTTGGATGACTATAAAACACCAGAAGAAAAGTATCAAACAATTGATTCTGTTAACAATTATATGTATATGTGTATGTGTATGTGTGAATATATATATATATATACTTGTGTGTGTATATATATATATATATATATATATATATATATATCCCAAATTAATCAGCAAAGACTTGGAGGCAAAGGTGTTTTGCTTTTTGTTTTGTATTTGTTTTTGTTTTTGTCTTTTGTTTTTGAGACAGAGTCTTGCTCTGTCCTGAACTTACTATGTAGCTCAGGCTGACTTTGAACTCACAGCAATTCTGCTTCAGCTTCCCAAGTGCTGAGATTACAGGCATGCACCATGCACAGCCATATAATTTTTATATGCTGCTGGGAAGTCAAACTCAGGGCCTTGCACCTGTTAGGTAAGCACTCCGACCACTGAGCTATACACCCAGCCCAAGGTTTTTCTTGCAACATTAGGAAATCTCTTTCTAGAACTTTTTGAAATGTTTACAAAGAGATATAGACCACCGTGATAATGTCAAGGGGTAATATATTTATAAAAAGACTAAAACAAATTTTCTTATTTGGAAAAGAACATGTGTCTGTACGTCATGCATGTGCACACTGGCACGTGTTTGTGTGTGTGTGTGTGTGTGTGTGTGTGCGTGTGCGTGTGCATGTGTGTTACAAATTGAACTAGATTTCAATCAGATTGTGAGACAGATAGAACAAGTCACAGAGCCCTGTCTGGGGCACACCCACTGCATTTCACTCATAGGCTCCTCTATCTTCTTCCTGGGACCTTTAGGCTCCATGAACTCCTGTTTCTCTTTCTTCACTGACATCTCTACTTCCAGGTCTCCTGGCTGATACTTTTTCTCCTCCATTTCTTGAAGCAAAGCTGCCCTACATTTAGTTCTTTATTTTATTTTATTTTATTTTATTTTATTTTATTTTATTTTGAAACAGGGTCTTGCTCTGTAGTTCAGGCTGGTCCTGAACTCACTATGGAAGCCCAGGCTGGCCTTGAACTCAGGGCAATCTGCCTGTCTCAGCCTCCTGAGTGCTGGGATTATAGGCATGGGCCACCATGCCCAGCTTATGTGGTGCTGGGGAATTGAACTTGGGTACTTAGCACTTGACTTAGCACTGGCTAAGCAAGTGCTTTAAACGCTGAGCCATTCCTCCAGCCCCTACATTTAGTTTTTTTCCTCTATCAACACCCAATCTCTGAGGAGATTATCCATTTCCCTATGATTTGGACAGTTTTGTTTGCTTAAAACTCATTTTTTTTTAATCTCCAGGATAGACTCTCTTTAATTGTCTATTCAATATTGCTACTTACATGATTAATAAATATTTCAAACTTCATGTCCCACTGTCCCCTCGTTCCTTCCAAATTAGCAGCAGCCATGGTCTAACATCCTTCCAGTACCTTACCAAGTCCCTCTCATGCCAGTGCACCAGGCATGTCCCATTACACTGGGTGATTCTTCTGTCTGGAATGCTTGCTCTCTGAATATCCAGAGAGCTAATCCTTCTCCTCCAGTTTTTGACCAAATGTCACCTTTACGCCTTCTACCCTGAAATCCTTGGTGGACCCCAGGGACTCCCGCCTTCCCCTCACTCTGCGTTTACCGTTGTTTGGTCTTCCACAGTGCTTCCCCTAACACACCAAAACATGAACTCCTCTATTGTGCCCATTGTGTGTACCCCCTCTTAGAAACAAAGCCTCCCTAGGGCCGGCATCTTGACCTGTTTTGTTCATACATGTACTCAGGAGGCTTAGATTTCGGTTATCACATTATTCAGTTAGTACCTATATTAAAAACAGCAGAGTTTTTATTTTACCTCCATGCTCTTAAATTCGTTGTTATAACCATGGTTGCCTCCTCCACAGTACGAACTCGTCCTACTCCTGTGAAGAAATAATATTATTATACACTGACCAATTTTTGGTGGGAGACCTTGCTGTAAAATTAACTTTATGGATGTTTGGTAGCATCTCCTTCATATAAGTAAATTTTCTGTCAGCAATGTATTTATTTTCATCCTCAAATTCATAATTATAGCAAAATACACAAAGTGGTAGAGCAGAAAGAATAAGAGCTCTAGGGGCTGGAGGAATGGCTCAGCGGTTAAAGCGCTTGAGCAAGCGCTAAGCCAAGCGCTAAGTACCCGAGTTCGATTCCCCAGCACCACATAAGCTGGGCGTGGTGGCGCACGCCTGTAATCCCAGCACCCAGGAAGCTGAGACAGGAGGATTGCCATGAGTCCAAGGCCAGCCTGGGCTCTGTAGTGAATTCAGGACCAGCCTGGACCACAGAGCGAGACCCTGTCTCAAAAATAAAAAAAAAAAAGAAGAATAAGAGCTCTAGGCTCTATACCCTAGAATTAAAAAACCCTTTGACTCCTAGACATCAAAACCAGTAATAACAAAAGAGAGATGAAAAAGAAAGGATTTGTCTTGAAGATCACCCGCGTCTTTATACATTATTATTACAACATGATTTCAAATCGTTTGGTTAACTGAATACTCTCAATACCTCCATCCTTTAGGGGGAAAAAAACCTTTGGAACTGGGAAAAATATTAATATGTGTTTGACAGTGGATACATTTAGAGAAATCATAAAAAGGCACAAATAAAGACTACTCGGGGCAAGTTAATTTTAACACTTGATAAGAAGAAGTTAGTATATTCTGTGAGTTCAGACTTTATTTTCAGCTTTTGGCGTATTTTCCACATGCTGTTGCTCCATCACTTCAACAGCTTATGCCATTTAATTAATTTGTCTTCTGCCCACCTTTTCTTGTTGTAGTCATTCCATTGAGCGGGGTCAGCAATTGTATGCAGTTATTTTTTCATACTTAGAAAAAATAGTAGTAAATGAATACAGATTTTCAGAAAGCAACAATATTAAACCAGCTCAACTTTGGTCTCTAAAGGAAACAAGACTCCAGTTTTTGAGGGCTGGACTTAAAAGGTTTCTCTCTTTTGCTTCCCCAGCCTTTAATCCCCCAGGGCAAACACAACCTACACACACAGACACACAGAGACACACACAGAGACACGGAGTTTCTGTTTGTTTTTACAGCGAAAGCCCAGCTGAAACCAGGACAGTAATCTAGTGCCTTAAAAAAAAAGTTTTAAAAATTCATAACAGACTCTTACTCAGTTTAAGTAGAAAATGAAAATAGATCACATACTAAAAAATAAACTGCAACTTTGACCAAGCAACCCTCAACTCTACCCAATAGTGGGGAGAAAAGGAGTTAGGGATATAAGATGGAAGAAAAAACAGAAGTCTGGTCTTTCATAACATTTAAATCTGATTACCCTGTGAGCATCAGTTCACATCCTTGTCTTAGTTAATTCCAATCAAATGGCAGAATTTGTTTTCTAAAAATACTTCGATTCTCATTGCACAAACATACAGTTTCCCAAGGTCACTAGAATTATCTGATTGGAGGCAATTCTTTTAAATTCTGGGTTTAAAGCTAGATAGAATATTCGCTAATGAAAAGAAGGTCTGCTGAACCAAGTGCTTGGTAACATTTTCTTAAGGCAGCTCTATACTTACTCTGTTTTCACAAAAATCTAGTGGTTCTTCTGTTTCTATCTCCTAATCCACCCATTTTAAAAATGCAGAATTCCATTCAAAAATGAAAGATACACATATTGCTTGACAAAGCTCTATTTTCTATCATCGTCCATCAAGTGAAAACATCAGAAATTTGCTCTGTGAGGTGGCCATGTTCTTGTTTTTCAAATGTTCATGTGGCTCTGGAAGTTGCATTTGGAAAAATGAGAGCTGACTTCTTTGGAAAAGATGAGTTGGTTTTATCTCATAATTTAGCTTGACTTCCAAGTACCATATGAAATCTTTTGGAACAAAGTCTCTATTATCTTTTCCTGCTTAATTAACACAGTTGAAATTAAGGCTGTTTCCCTACCACATTTGGGTAACGACACAGGTGGCTGAAGAACAAGACTGCTCTCTGATACCTCAGCAGTTGCCAAGCCTCGTCTTTGTAACCTGCCCTCGGTCCTTTCCTTCCCTCTGCTACCACCCTGCCAGGCTCTAGCCTCAGGCCTCGGCAAGTTCCCTAACAGTCATCCTGCTGTCAGGACTTCAAGATGGTCTCTCTTAACGTACACATTCCTAGTCATTTCTAACTTTTCATCCACTGCTGGAAATGGAAATAGATGTTCTAATAAGTACAAATTTATATAGAGAGATCCAGGACTATCCTGGAAAATCTGGGTCATCAGTTATCTGTCACACATCCCTGACAAATGTGCTCCATAACTAATTCCACCACGTCCACCACTCCACGGCCTCCTTTGGGGCTGGCACAATGTGAGGAACGAAGTCCTCTGTATCTTTCTAATAGACCTTCCTATCTCTTGCTCAACCACACACCGCATACGAAAGCTAGAATGAGCTCTGGGAAACACCAATAGCGCCATTCTTGCCTCAAACTGCCATCTTATCTGCCAACCGTCTTCCCCAGTCTTCAAGATCAAGTCACACCCTGTAGACACAACCAACGTGTCCTTCACGCAGAAAGCAGCTTCACTCACTCAGCTCACCAGCAATGGAACCACTAGTGATTGCTGGGACTTAGCTCTTGAGAATTGGCCTTTCTTCTTACCCTTCCTTGCCCCAGAAATAGAAGAAGGAGGAGGAGGAAGAGGAAGAGGAAGAAGAAGAAGAAGAAGAAGAAGAAGAAGAAGAAGAAGAAGAAGAAGAAAGGAAAGAAAGAAAGAAGAGAGAGAGAGAGAGAGAGAGAGAGAGAGAGAGAGAGAGAGAGAGAGAGAGAGCATGCAGCTCTTTGGGAAAGATGAGTTCGACCAGGTCTAGTGAAAGAACCACCCTCTGTCAGGGAGTAAATCTGAACAAACAAGTGGCAGCTTCCAGAAAAGAAAACTGGACCTTAGGCCCTGCCGCACGGCCCCCATCCCCCGGGGGAGGTGGTGAACCCAGCAGGGCTGAGTTTCTTTCCCACTCACCTTCTCAATCAGGAGGCTTGTGCCATGCATGAACTGCACAGGAAATAACTACCATGAGGCTACACCTGGCCTAGCCAGATGAGGGGCCCCTCCCAGAGGGGCTTCCTGGGTGCTCCCTGACGCCCATCCCTGGGTACGCAATCAGCCTGCTGCTTCCTTGACCCTTGGCCTCCTGCGGCAGTTGTCACACCCATTCCTTGCTGTATTCCTCCTACCTGAAGGAAAGCTGTTAAAGTGGGGATTTTGTCATTTCTTAGAGAGGTGGCTGAGGTGGACTTGTTGGTGTCCCCAAGTTAACAAGCTATTACTACTCATGTTCTCTAGAAAAGCATTTTAACAATTCTTCAGACATAATTCCGGTAATTGGTTTTCCTGAAATTAGCAAGATCAAACTCATTTTAGGCAAAATATAAATGAGGAAAATGAGGATGATGAAAATCAGTGATACAAATGGTTGAAATTTCCTGTTATTGTGAAAAAGAGTAATCTAGTTACCTATTAGATGGTGCCCATTGTTACTGACAACTCAGAGACAAGGTGGCCTGAAACCTGGACTGCATAGTGAGTTCAGAACCAGCCTAGGCTACGGAGGGAGACCCTGTTTCAATTAAAAACAAATGGTGGCCTGAGACTCAAGTTTACAAGCTATAAATATTAATAAAATGTACCGATGAGTTATTAAAGTTGTATTAAAAATTCCCTTTGGCCTAAGTTAGTGTACCTTCCTTGTAAGTTAACAGCCAGAGAGTAAGACTAGACTCATCTCATACCACAGGAAAGGAAAACGCTGGCCTGAACTCACCAGTTCTCCAAGTTGCCAAAGGAGCCTGGAGAGGAGCCAGCCTTGAACTCGCAGCAGGCTGCTACTCTTTATGTCCCAGCACTCATTGTCAACAAGGACACAAGGAACATCCTTGGAGATCAGACACCAGTGCGTGGAACCCCCAGATATCTGGGCTGCCTTCTCCTTAAGCCCTTTCTCAGCTGATACCTGTGGCCTCCTAACTTCTCTGACCTCACACACCTAACGGTACAGATTCAGACTGGATCCCCTTTGGACCCGCACTTGCTCACGTAGTATGGACCTAAATTACTCGCAATCTTGCATTTTCAGTCTGAGTGGAGCTTCATTTTGTTCAGACTTTTAGAGAACGCCTTGAGGCGCACGGGACAGCTGCTGACTGAGCCCAAGAGTAGAGGTCAGTGCCATCTAGTGCCCCAATACGGAACTGCACACTCTCCGGCTGAGCCCTGCCTTTAGAAGCTTTTTTCACAGAACAGGCTATGCCAAATACCCAGCTCCCAGCCCGAGCGCGCACACACATGCTTGAGCTCTCTCTTATATCTTGGACCATCTCTTTCTTTGTCAAATATATTTCCTGGGCACTGCAGTCCTATTGTCATTGTAACCTCCAGGAACTATGTCGTATATGTGTAAGTCAGGCCAAAAAATACTAATGCCATGTCGTCTCAATTCTGTTTATAATTACTTATGCACTTGAGTAAAATACTGGAATAGGATAAAAATAGGAATCATTCATTTATCAACCATAAAATGCATATTCGTTTCCTGACTAATAGTTTTCCCCCTGGATTACACTCCACATAGGCAGAAATCGTGTCTTTGTCCCAGTGCCCAGAACAGGACCCAGGGCGCACATAATATTTGATACAATTTTATTGCATCAGTGAATTCACTGAATATTTAAGATTGAGTGATTTGGAATGATTTTTATTTTCTTTAAGAAATTATATATTGCGACTTGTCCTGGTAGCAAAAACCAGTAATCCCAGCACTTTGGGAAGCTGAGTCAGGAGAATCACAAGTTCGAGTCTAGCCTGGGCAACTTAGTGGGTTAGGGAAACCCTGTCTCAAAATAGCAAATTTAAAAATGGGGACAAACCCCCTCAGGGCCACCTTCTGGTTAACGGAAGCTTTTACTCCTCTGTCCTTGTTTTTAAATAAGACCATCTTTTTTGTGCCTTGAAAAATAAAAATGAGCTATGGTCTTAGGATATATCTCAGTGTGAAGGCCCCGGGCTTGATCCCCAGTACACACACACACACACACACACACACACACACACACACACTCTTAGAAAGGCTCAGTGATCATTAATGAATTATAGCTAGTAAAGAAAAAAGTTACAACTAACTGCTTAAGTTGGCCTTACCATAAAGAAGGTTCTTTTATGAAAGTCATGATGGTGACAAAAATCTTAAAGAAGTAGAAAGTCACTCCCCCCCAGCCTGCTGATAACTGATGCCATGTTTGTCTTGTCTGCAGCCCTAGAGGACAGCACAGCCTCAATGTGCTGCTGCTGGTGTCTGTAGGGCAGCAGCCGGGACAGCCTCAGCCTAACTCCCCCTTCCCATCACACTGCGAAGATGATGATGCCGCACTAGCCACTGGGCAGCAGCTTGGAGTGCAGAAGCCCCGGCCAGCATGAAAACCTCCAGACAAGGCCAACGCTCGGGGACGTCTCCATGAGGCCCGTGGTAGGCCAGGCTGAGTCAGCTCACAATGCAACACGACTGCGCAAAGCATCCCAAGGAAGTAGGCACACAAACCTCACAGCCAGCCACTGTCGCTCTATCATGAGGTGAACCTTGTCAATTCTCACGTGATTGGCATAGTGTAGTCGTTTTGGCAAATCAGGAGTCAAATAGGGCTTGAAATGCTGGTCAGGTTTTCGGCACTGAAAAAGGGATAAATCGTTTTTCCATAAAAAAAAAATCAAAACTAATTCAAAAGTGTCATCCTCAAAAATAATTTATTAAGTACTTTTTAAAATTAAAGCTCAGCTAATAAAATAATATTATTAAGTCTATTATAAACAAGTTCAAATTTCTTAATTACTTTTACTGTTGCAATGACAATTAGATTTAAATTAAAAATCTGACTTATCTTATGGCCAGATATTTGACATTTAAGTTTTTATTCTTGGTTACATATTGTAAGCCACCACAGATCCCCTCTCCCTTTCTTTTGAAAGAAATAAATATGTCTAGATGTATTTAGAGTGACAAAAAAAATCAACTTTTGAGTCTAAATTGTACATAAAAAACATATATTAGGAGATAGGGCAAAAAATTAAAGTCAGTTTAATTGACCAAAAATCACTTCCCAATTGGCTCACTCAGTTAACCTTATAATAGCCATTTTCTTAGTTGTAAATCAATCCAACACTTTATGAAACTGAAACAAGTTTATGAAATCTCCCTATTTGAGAAACTCATGAATCGGGGTAAATATTTATAAAATGTTGCTTCTGCAATCAGGAGTGCTGTACCTGTATGGCATATTTTAAAGCTGCAAAAATTGTGAACCACATCGGCATATAGCATGCGAATAAAAATGAGGAGATGAGGAACAACAAAGGCAAAAATCCGCTGATTACCTCATTGAGAAACACATGGAAAAAATCCAAGAAAATGAGTCAACGGGATACCCTTTATTTCTCCATTTTCTCATATATATTTTTAAAAGCTCATCCACATTAACAAGTATTTGTCACTATCTCATATTCTGTATTAGAAAAATGAGAAAGTATGAAACGTCACTTTTTCAAATGTAAAAGAAATATGGAAAATGGGAGATGAAAAAGAGATCACAGAACAAAAGAAGAAAGAGAAAAGAACTTATTGGCCACGTGTTTCTGACAGCCTTCCCCTGCCTACTTGGCATCTTTTCTGGGCTTTCTGGATTTCTACCTTTTCACTTATCATTTCTTTCTTATGCCATTTTTCTTGTGATTTTCAGATGTGCGTACATTGGCAACTGCCAAGTGTGCATCTTTCCCAGGATGTAAGGGAGCAGACATATCGCGCCCCTGAGGACAACAGATAATTTTGTTAGTCGCACTCCCCACCACCCACAGTGGGTAGCTAGAGTAGATCCAGAGGAAACTGGCGTGGGGCAGGGCGTAGTGGGTACAATGCAAGATTCTGAATACTATGGAGCTATAATGTGAATTAGGCATTTAAGATGAAGATGCCAAAGTTGAGACGAAATTTTTGTCACTTCAAGAATGAAGTTGCATGTGAGGGCGATCTGGCTGAGACATCTGTCATCCCATCAATTGCCAGGGTTGAGTTGGCTGATCCGGCTGGCTAGGAGGGTGTGCCCTCCCTCCCTCACAACTCTCCTGCGTCCTCCCGAAGAGGACCACCTTCCCCCCTAGAGGAGGACCGTTCAGCAGTCAGGGTATACGAGCAGCTGCGCTCCCCTGCCTCAACCTCCAAACAAGCTCTCTAAAATGAAGTTGACACCAGGATCTCCGATGTAGCCAGAACATTGTGGAGCTAGTCGCCAGTTCATGCCAGGTTATGCTTGTCTGACATAAGCTCGCTCTAGGGGAGACGGGGTGGGGACGGGAAAGGGAGAAAAATGATCAAGATGTGATATGTAGATGTGCCAATTTCTCAAGCAGATATTACCAAAAGTACATTCTGGCAAAAGAAAAAATAATGTAAGGTCACTCTAGGCCCGCAAATGGCGGTTCCCCCATGAAATATTTTCCTGGGAACAATAGATTACTTTGTGAAATGGTAGCTCCTTTCACCAGAGCTCCAGAGCTTAGAGCCAGTGTGTATCTGTAATGGCTAGAAAATGAAATTTCCAGTTTGTGGTAGTCAATCCCCTTGTGCCGTTGAATTTATTAGAATTTTGTCTTTCTTCAACAACAGAATTTCAGAGGGGTGTGTGTGTGTGTGTGTGTGTGTGTGTGTGTGTGTGTGTGCACGTGTGTGAGCATATGTGTGTGATATGGAAAAAAAACAGTATGTGGAGGCCACAGGTTGACAATTCTGAGCTTCTGTCCTACACTCAACACACAAACTGCACGTATGCACTGCTCCTGGGGAGGTGAAGGTGCTCTGCCTGCCGCGGGAGACCAGAGCATTAGTAAAAGTGGAGGAGTGCTGAACTCTCCGGGCGTCCCCTAGGAGGGCTACCCTGCTTCCCAGGCTGCGTTGACCACTCCTACCCTTTATCCTCACTCACTCACACTCTGTTCTCAGAATTTTACTAAAACTTAAATAAATTAGGGCTATATTTGTGAATATATTTAAGCATATAACCATGAGACCTATACCCAAGAACATTTTAGGTCTCTCCAGCTGTAGAGAACCCCACTTAAAATGCTTTAAGCTGATCTGCAATGTTCCCTACTCAGCCTCTTGCAACACGGGATGTGAGAACCAGTCAAAAGCACTTGCAATTATACTGTCGGGTAATGATGTCGTTTTTCTGACCAGTCAGAAGGATCTGTGAGAGTCTGTAATTGGCTGTTTCAGCTATCCTATCGCTGACACCAGTCCTGGTGCTTATGAGAATAGCCCTTTTGTAGGGGACACCAGACCTTTCGTCTCAGCTTGAAAGGAGTCAGTGCCAATGATTTCCAAGAGAATTTCGTGTAGTGGTGTCAACCCCAAAATAACTAAGATAAAAGCAAATAACAGGCTTGTGGGTGGAAAGTTTAAAAAATACAAAATTGTTACACTCAGAAATATCTAAATTTATCAAAACCCAAATTAAAGTCATTACGTCAAATTACATTAAGTGAACTGTAGAGCTGGAGGAATAGCTCAGCGGTTAAAGTTATGTCAAGTGCTAAGTATCCGATTTCGATTCCCCAGCAGCACATAAGCTGGGGGTGGTGGCGCATGCCTGTAATCCCAGCACTCAGCACTTGGGAGACTGAGACAGGAGGATTGCTGTGAGAGAGACCCTGTCTCAAAAGAAAAAAAAGAAAGAACTGTATACTTACACTGAGGTTCTTAACGATTTCTTCAGAATTAACTGTTTCAAGAGAAAAATAAATCATATCACAATACTTGACAACTGCAAAAATATGAACTAGAGTGATGTTAACACATTATATCTATGATCTGAAAAAATTGTATTTAAAAATGACTTCAAACAAAAAAATTATGTCAGCATTTTAGAGTGGTAGGTCTGGTAGCATAGGCCTGTAATCCCAGCACTCAGGAAGCTGAGGCAGGAGGATAGCAAGTTCAAGCTCAGCCTTGGGGAACTTAGTGACTTGATGAGTTCTTGTTTCAAAATCAAAAATAAAAGAATAGGTTAGGGAAAGAGCTCAGGATGAAGACCCTGTGCTCCATTCCCAGCACCACACGTGCAAAAAGAAGAGAGTAAAATATATCAGGTATTGTGACACGTGACCATAAAAGCTGCCACTGAGGACATGGGCACAGGAGGGCCGCAAGCCAGAGGCCGGCTTGGGCAATGCAGCAGGACCCTTTCTCAAAAATGAAAAGGCCTAGGGATGTAGCTGCATCGTGGAGCACACACCTAGGGGGCGCAAGGCCCTGGGTTTGATTCTCGTCCCACAAAGAAAAAGAGTGTAGACCAGCTATACTTCAACATGAAAATTTCGGACTTGTTTCTATATGATTTTTGCCAAAAAAAAAAAAAAAAAAGTCAAAAGCGGGCCTGGCCATTCCCACATGCTCACTGTATCCATGGTTATGTACCATTAAGATCTGGATCTGGAGCGTCCCCCAAAAGGCTCATGTATTTGGATGTGAAGTGCCAGTATGCTGTGAGGAGGTAGACCTAATTGGAGGGGGGAGCCCTGGGGCTCGACCCAGATGTGGCAGATCATTGGGGCACGGCCTGGAAGGGCAGTTCTGCCCTCCTCCTCGGCTGGCTGCCCCACCACCATGCCACTGACAGCTTCCACTGGCTGGGGCTCTGCCTGGGCTTCTACTAGTGCCAGCTGCCCAGGATGGACTGTGACCTTCTGAAACTGGGAGCCAAACTAAATCTTTCCTCCCTTGCATCCTGGATGTTGGGTATTCTATCCTAGCATCAAAAACGCAACCAAGGTACTCACTTCCAGCTTTGCCTCTCTCTCTCGTGTACTGTGTCTTCATACTTACAATTAAAAAAGTCCTGAGGTATATTACGAGTCCTGATACGAGCAGCAGGGCCTTCATACATGTAGAAGTTTATCTGGGGGAAGTAATCGGTCATGTATTCCACCTTGTCACAGTAGGTCTGGTCCATGCCTGAATTTAAAAAAAAAAAAAACATTCAATGTACATAGATGGTAAGAATTGATTCTATTCGATTAATGTCAAATAGGGGATTTAATGTTACAGATCTCAAGCCAAGGCTTACCAAAAATTTATTTTTAACAATTTCTTTTAACAAAATATTCATTAGGGCTGGAGGCATAGCTTAGGGGTTAAAGCTCTCATCAAGGCCCTGAATTCAGTTCCCTTGCACCACATAAACTGGGCATGGTGGCATGTGCCTATTATCTCAGCACTCAGGAGGCTGAGGCAGGAGGATTGCCATCATGAGTTTGAGGCCAATTTGGGCTACACAGTGAGTTCAGGATGAGCCTGGACTTCAGAGAGAGAACCCATCTCAAAAAAATAAAAAATAAAAACGGAAAGTTGACAACATTTAAAAAAAATACACAAACTTGCCAATGTAGTGAAATATACAGAATTAGTAAAATTTGCCAATATAATAAAATTTCTAGTGTAACTATGGTATTTTGCATTCTGAAAATCTACCCATTTTTAACTTTATGTTTCATAAAGTTAATAGGATTTAATAGTTCTACCAAAGGGAAGGCCCCCAAAGCATTTTTTGGACTGAATAACAACCCAGCCACAACCTCTTCAGTACCATAACCTCCACTTTTATGAAGAAGGGATGGGTAGATTTTCAGAAATGTTAAATAGTTAAACTTCAGACTTTTTAAATTCAGTTTACAACACAATTCACTCTGTCTCCTTGAGCACTCATAGGCCTGGAAAGACAGGTTTTCAAGTATCACTATCATTTTTATATGACTTAAAAGAGCATAACCAAGGAGAAGATACAATTAAAGAAAGAAATAGCATACCGTGGTCAGCCAAAAGGATCAGGTTGACACAGTTGTGCAAGTCCCGCTGCTTCAGGCCCTCCATCAGCATCCCAAAGGCATTGTCTACCAGCTGTAAGGCTTTAACTACCTAAAAAAAAAAAAAAAATGGAGTTAAGATTGTCGCTTTGACTGTTTTCATTAACCAAATCATTATCTAATAAAAAAATTGAATACATTTCTTTCTCCAATTCTATTAGTTTTGAAATAGAGACCAGCATCCATGTTACCACGCTACTTACCAAATACCAACTCTCTGAATTCCTATAAACAAAAAACTGAACCATGTTTACAAGCCAATAAGTACATGAAACAATACTGAACATTAACATAGATGGGCTGTTGGAGTTTCCTCAGTGACACCTGACGATGAGAAGGAAGTGCCGCGCTGCAGTTCCAGGGTTAGGTACCTACTGGAGATGGTGGGACAGTGGTAGTCAGAGGTAAAGGGTTGTATTCTGTGACCTCATGATTGGACTGCTGCGCTCCTGGACTCTGAAATAGTAAGCATGGGAGGACAAGTGCAGACAACACACGCAGATATTTATCACATTATTGATTTATAATTTTAAAAATATGGCACATACTTTAGAACACATACTCTAATAACCCTTATGAAACATTTTTGAAAGAACAAGGCACAGAAAATGCTCACAATAAAATATTAAATATTAACAAATAAAAACCAAAGTGTACACATACCCATGCATACTGTATAATCCAGATTTTATATTTAAATATACTCAGAATTTCTTAGTAAATACATATATAGAGAAAAGTAAAACAAGATACATCTAAGTACTGTTAACAGTGTTGTTTCTGAATAGGATATTAGAATTAACTTATGTTTTATTGCTTATATTCTTCATGTCTTTTGAATTTTTCTGTGCTGTATTAATATAATATATTGCAGTGATGTAAAATTTAAGTGACTAATGCAACTTTTCAGGAGTTTTTTTGGAGTTAATAAGAGAGTAATAGCAATGGTTACAGAAAAAATTTAATCTCTTATACTCTTATAACAATGATTGTCTTCATTTAGGAAATAATTTTACTAGCTAGGTAGAGTTGAGAGCTTCAGCGCAGTATCTAATGAAATTCTCACTGCAAACGTCCATGGATGCTGCTACAGAAAAGACCAAGAAACTCAAGATCTAAAGAAATTAAATAGCACGACCATGGCTCCATGATTAATCGGGGACAGAGAGAGAACTCGAACAATGCTCTTCTGACAGCTACCTGGGTCGCCTGTGCAGACAAGCTTCCCGATTCCGAATCTTCAGGCAACCTTGTCATGGGGCTGTCCCTGAGTAGCGTGGCTTCCGCCGGTGAGCAGAGCGCGGGCACCCTGCGTGAGGGCACGCCCTGCGGGCTCCTCTGGGGCAGGAGCAGACCCCCTCACAGACCCCTCCTCTGTGCTGTCCCGTCCACGCTGCCCGCGGACTTTCCCCAGGTCCAGTCACCCGCGCGTGCACTGCCTGCCGGTCCGCAGGAGCTCTGCAGAGGAGGTCACACAGCCTCAGTCGCCAAGCATTCCCTAAACCTAGAGTCTTCTAGAAGGACACATCCCATAAACTGGGGGTAGTGGGGGACGAGACGGGGTCTGCCGCGAGTTTGAGGCCAGCCTCAGCTGCACAGTGAGTTTAGGACCCCCCTAAACTACAGACTGAGGCCCTATCTCAAAAATAAAAACAAAAAACCAAGTACACGCTCCAGAGAACGAAGGAGTGAACAGCTTTGGGGCGGGGAGATTCGGAACCGGGATGGACATTCCCAGCTGTGGGGCACCGAGGGGCTTGGGCAGTCGTGGAAAGGTCGGCTTCTCTTCGTGGCGTTGCGACCCTTCCCTTCGCAGCCGGCATTCAGATGCACACCAGCACGCCTGCGTCGTCAGTTCCCTGGGCAGACGCCCCACAAACAACTGGCTCTGGGCCCGGACATCCATGGCTCTGTAAAGCTGAACTCAGAGCTGCAGAGCACCCCGCTGGCCAGAGCTGCTGGCTGCGCACGGTCGCCCTGAGCTGCTCTCTGGAAGGCACAGGATCCCCAGGCACATGCGGCTTCCCGTGCCGCCCCAGAGGGCCGTGCTTCTGTGCTCTGAAGCCCCACTGTCACGTGCAGGCAGTCACCAACATTTAAGCCAATCTGTCCTTAATTTTCTTTTCTGAACTGAATTCTTCCTCTCAACATTTCATGTAACAGCCACATCGTCCTGACGTTTGGAAGCCATTGTGGAGCAGAGGTGGGGAAGGTCCGGCCCACCGGCCCTGAAGTCCAGCTTGGCCACCGAACCCATCACACTGGGGTGAGTTAATTGAATGTTTTACCAAATACAGCAGGTTAATTGTTAAGTCTATAATTTTATATGACTCATAAATAGTGTTGTCAATGTTCAAATGGTCCTTGGCAGGATAAAATGTTCCCCCCATCCCCCCAGGAAAGTTACTCATGACTAGTCAGGACATTCTGTGACTTACTCTTCTTCAATACCAGAGAATTGCTGGAACAAATTTGGCATTAAGAAAGTCCTAGTTTTGAAAGTTAAATATCATACAGTCTCTCCAATATAAGAAGACCAAACCACAAAAACTGGAAAAGATATGGAGGACATAAGAAGAAGGACATTATGGAAAGGGAAAGTGGGGGAGTGAGAGAGTAGGCAGGGGAAAGGGAGGTGATATGCAATTTTAAAAATAAATCAGAATTTTGAAAAAGAAATTCCTGGTTTCGTTAGATTTCAAATTGCTCTTTTCCTGTTTCCCTGGCTCCTGCCATCCAAGTGATAGCACCGTTCCCAACCTCATCTTCCAAAGCTTCTCTGTGTTATTTCATACCTCACAATATCCCCATTTAAACCCTGTTAACCAATTTTTTATTCTTTTCTCTTTTTTATTTTATTTTATTTTTTGAGATATGATCTTACTCTAGTCCAGACTGGTCCTGAACTCAAAGTGTAGCTCAGGCTGGCCTCAAACTCCTGGCAACCCTCCTGTCTCAGCCTCCTAAGTGCTGAGATTACAGTCTGCACCACCACATCTGGCTATTCTCAATGTGGTGCTGAGAATTGAACCTAGGGCCTTGCGCAAATAAACACGTGCTTTAACATTAAGCTGTGCTTCCAGACTCACAAATTTTTAATGATTAAAAATTTTAATCTTAAAGGCTTTTTTAAGTTAAAAAACCTCTTGTACACTAATCATCACTTGCTTTAGATGTCCTCTCAACATAGTTTTGGGGACAGTCTTAGATCTGTGGGGCACGAGCTTAGCTCTGCTTAAAGTAGACCTCAAAGAGTAACAGCAAGAAGAGGTTTGACAACTGAAAAACGTAGAACTTGGCAAAAGTTGTTAATTAGAACAAGTTAGTATCAAAACAAAGTAAGGCAGCCTTTTTACTTTTCTAAGTAATATTAGCTCTGACATGAGGTATACAACTAGAACTATCAAAAATAACCCTAACGCCACAGAGCCCCCACCGCTCGCCCTCCATCTTACCCCTCCTCCCTGGGACTCGGGCTCCTCCTGTTCTCCCCCTGACCCTCTCCTCAGGACACTCTGCTTGTGAGGATCGTGTCCAGATCTTTGTCCCCTCTGAGATCTGAGTACACATTCAGTCCCCTCTGGACACCTTTATGTGGTCATCAGAAGTAACCCCAACTGCAAGGTAAGTACCTTCTCCCAAACGTGTTCCCCAGCAGTGGTCTTACTCAAGTCTGTGTGTGACAGACACCAGAAACTCCTGATTATCCTCAAACTGCCTCACCTGTCTCATATCAAGCAACGCCAAGCCTGCCTCCTAAGGGCATCTGAGATGTATCCTCCTTCGTCCACGCTGGGTATCACCACCCCGTCCGAGTGGCTATTATCCCTTTTATGGAATGCCACAAGAGCCAACCCGTTTCTCTCCATCCTCCCTCTCAATCCTCTTACACAATAAAAGTGGTCCCTAAGTGCACAAGGGTCTGGTCATTTCACGTTCCTTATTCCAATGCCTCAAGAATCCCTTTGTGCCTTTTATTTCTAATTCCAACACATCTTTTAGATACAGAAAGTCGCATGTCTTCTCTTCTTGAGATAGGATCTCACTGCATTTCTAAGGTGCCCGGGCCGGGCTCAGCCTTTCAATCTTCCTGTCTCAGCCCGCCAGAGTTCTGGGAATACAGACTTGCGCCCAGCACAGAGTAATTACTAACAAACTTCATCACAAATAACAGCCATTAATAAGATAAAGCTACTATTATTATTGCTTTGTCGTGTTGTGTATTCGTTGAGCCATCATTAGCTTTTCTGTGCATTGGCTTTATATATATGTAAATAACATATTACATATATACATAAATATATAGAGACATACGTATGCTCTTCTGATATCCTCAGCTTCTATTTAATCTGATTATTTTTTAAAAAATTGTCACTCAGCAAAGTCCCTCCTAGCCAATATTAATTCTGACCCCCACACCAAACCAGATTAGAACCTCTTTATAGACTACTCAGGGCTCTAAGGAATCTTCCTTTGCATATTTTTTAGAATTACGCTTATCAGGTTTTTTTAAATTCTTCTAAACTAAAGCACTGAAAAGGAAAAGAAATGGTGCCTAATTTGAAGTTGGTTGAAGAGAGCAGGTAAGTGCATATAGGCTGTTTCCTCTCAACTGATTAATCCAATATTTTAAACAGTAAAATGAGAAAGGAAGAAATAGAGAATATGCCGTAGAGTAGCCTGAATAAGTGTAAGATGCTGTGATAGGGTCTTGAGTGGTATTGTATACAGGCCCCACAGGCCTAAAAGTGACTTCATAGGACGGAAGAGAAACGTTTGTGCTAACGAGCAAAGACGTGCTGCCAGACGGACGTGCTTACGCTCCACCTGCCGCAGTGAGGTGTGCTCCAGAGGGCTGGGGACTGCAGCGTGCCCTGGGAACTTCTGCGGGTGTGCATGGTGTCCAAGACGACAGAGGCTTTGGCGGAATTTAGAAAGGACCACGGACTTTTTTTGCTAAGGGCAGTAGGACTCGATGTGTGTGGCGAAATGAGAACAGAACAGCCTGGCCAATGAAGACACTAACCTTAGACTTCTTTCCAACTGTAATTGGGGCCTGTGTGGAGAACTCAGCTTGAGGCAAAGCCATATTAAGTCAAATTATGAGGAACTTAGGAATGCAGCCGCTTACAAGTAGACAGCTAGATACATCACAGGGACTTGCAGGTGCCTTAGCTTGACATGGGCCATTAACATGCTGCATTGGTGCATACAGCACCAGCCCTGACATCCCCAATACATGAAATCACAATCTGCAGTAAATCTTCATTAATTGTAAAAGGCACAAAAATGTGTGTGTGTGTGTGTGTGTGTGTGTGTGTGTGTGTGTGTGTGTGTGTGTGTTTCTTAACTCACATCAGCACTGACTGGTCCACTTCTATGCCCTGCAGAATCGGGCTCTTCAACATATATGGTGTAAAAACTGGGTCTAGAAGTAAAACAGAAACAAACATTAACAACTTGGAATAAGTCTGCAGGCTGGATTTGGGGATTCTGTAGACCTTGAGTTTGGTCACTGCCTCCTCTTCCTCTCTGGCCTTCTCTGTGTGGGTGCCATGGTTTGCACTTGACCCGAGGAGAGTTACGTCTCCTAGCAGGAAGTCAATAATTACATCTGCCCAGATGTAAGCCTTGGCGTGCCCATTGTGGAAATCTGTCTGGCTCTTGCAGCTAGGCCTGGTCCTGGTGTTCCCAGCCCTTTTCATTTCCTGATATTTTCTTTGTTCTACTACGCCATGTTCTTTTTCCTCATTTCTGTACTTTTACCCTGTACCCCCTTTCAGAGCTCCTGGCTCCAGCCTGCTGTCATGGCCTTGTGCAATAACAGGGCTGGGCTTGTAGCCAAGAGGTAAGACAATGCCTAGCATGTGCAAGTCCTGGGTTCGAATCCTCTTCACCGTGTAAAAAGTAAACAGGCGTGGCAGTTGATGCCTATAATCCCAGCACCCAGGAGGCTGAGGCAGAAAGATTGCCGTGAGCATGAGGACAGGCTGGGCTACAAAGTGAGTTCAGGATCAGCTTGGATTACAGTGAGACCCTCTCAAAAAAAAAAAAAAAAAAAAAAAAACAGACCCGTTTACCCTCGTGTCCCTCCTCCCTGTCTCACTCTGGGACGTTTGCACCTCATCTCGGGCACTGGTTCTGTCGCCATTGTTGATAATGTCAACTGTATCCTCAAGGGCAACCAGTTCTTAGGAACAGTTCTTGAAAAGTGCCATGGAAAGGCAATGCCACCGTGTTTCAGGAATGGTCACTGATGATAAAGAAAGAATTCCGTTTTTGGACCCATCTTTGTCCCACTAGTCCAGCACTTCCGAGACACTAAGCCTTACCTTTCTGCTTTAGGCAGGTCCAGCCATTGTAACAATGTAGAGACTCTCACCTCATATGGGACAGAACTGAAAAAAAGGGTAAAAATATTTTTTAAAAAGTAATCAAATAAAAATAATTCCATTACCTTCCTCATCAGGAGCAGAGATTAGTACATCTTCAGATAACCACTTTGTGATCTTACACAATCAAAATACTGACAGATTCAGTATACTCAGAGGTCTTGCAGGTATATTCTTTTCTTTTTGCCTCAATCTTTTCTCCTTAAATTTCTCCAATGAAAATAAAAATCCATTGATTATTACTTATTCATTCTGTCATTTTTATTTATACATTTGCATGCATTAGGCATTTATTATTTGTCCATTTGAAACAGAATTGCCAGCGAGCTATTCACTGGAGGAAGACGAGCTGCAGACAGCAGACAGACACGTAACTACATTCTGTGGTGTAGTACGAATGTTCTGGGAAAAATAAAAGCCGGAGCAGAATGAGGATTCCTGAGACACTAGGGTGAGGGTGATTTGGAAGTCTGCGTCGTGGTCTGTTTGAGGTCAGATGACGCTGAGGAAGTGATCTCTGAGCAACTGTCGTAAAGGAGTGAGGGAGCGGATGTTGGGATCCACAGAGGGGATCGCTCCAGGCAGGGGACAGCTGCAGCTGGTCCCACAGAGGAAGGCCTAGTGGCCGAGGCCCATCAGGAGCCCAGAGGGAGCACGGGAGGAATCCGAGGGCGGATCTGCCAGGAAGGGAAAGGGAGAGGTGTGTACCACCCAAATGGGGCCTTGTACCCCTTTACTTTTATAGATCCAGGGAGCCATTGAAATTTTTGACACAGAAGAATGCCATAATTGGATTTGCATCTTAAAGGGATCCTTTTGTCTGGTGGAACAAGAATAGTTTGCAGCGGGAGGATAAGAAGCAAGAGATACGTGAAGAGGCAGGAGAGGAAAACCAGACTCAAACCAGAGGGGTAACGCCAGAACTACCAGACTCAAACCAGAGGGGTAACGCCAGAAGTAGCGAAGTTCTCAGACTGTGTCCCTGTGCCTTAGAGCCCAGCCATAAACTGACAGGCAAGACAGGCACCAATGAGTCCAAGATTTTGGGCTCAAACGAATGGAAGAATAGAATTACCATCAAGACTGAGACAAAGAGGGAAGGCCTGTGTAGTTCAGTGACAGCAGGTGCGTAGCATCACGTGGCCCTGAGTCCGATCTCCAGCTCACAAAAAAAAGATTTACACCAATGGTTCCCATCATTCTGCCTCGATGGGCTCTATCTGAAAGTGCCTCCTACCCGCTGTAGTTCCTGTAGATGGAAGGAAAGGAGCCATTGATGGCCACGTCCGACCCAGGCCAGTAGTAGGCAGCAGCTTTTAAACCTTGGTACATTGCTGTCAGCCATATCTGTAAGCAGAGAACATTTAGGAGAGCAAAAGTGTTCAATTATTAAAATGTTTCTCTTTTTTTTATTTTTATTTTTTGAGACAATGTCTTACTCTGTAGTCCAGGCTGGCCCTGAACTTGTTATTGTGAGAGAAGGAAGCAGGGTTATAGGCAGTCATGGTTACAGGGTTCCCCAGATTTACTGGAAGGCAGATGCCCATAACTCGTGACAGCCTGTAGCCGATTACTCCCTAGAACTTAGTTAAAAGATAATAGAGAGAAAGATCCTTAAGGGGAAGTAGTTAAGGGCGGGCTGCAGAACCTAACCAACCCTAGGACAGCCCCTTACCCAGCTACACAGTAAAAACCCCTAGACAGTGAGCCACCCCGGCAACCCACGTTTCCGGGCCCTCTTTCTGTCCAGCAGAAGCTCTACTGGGGAAACCCACATTCCCGAGTCCTCCTTCTGACTAGCAGAAGCTTTTGCCCTATCTTTCCCCTTTCTTCACAACCTGCCTCCTGTCTTCACGACTCACTTGGCGCAGAGGCCTGCCCGAATCAAGGCCTGGCACCACAGTGACTAACACTGTGTAGCCCAGTCTGGCCTTAAACACAAGGCAATTTTCCTGAGTCAGCCTCCCAGTGCTGGAATTACAAGCATGCACCACTAGGTCCAGTTTACATGGTGCTGGAGAATTGAACTCACAGCCTTGAACTTGCTCGCCAAGCCCTTTAACCGCTAAGCTACTCCTCCAGCCCTAAAATGCCCTTGCTGTGGTTAAAATACCTAACTACTCAAGTATCTGCCTCCAGAATAAAAATATAATAAGCAGTAAGAAATAAATTTCTCTATTTTTTTCTCAAAATGCTGTTCTTTCCTTTAAGAGAATTACAAGCCAGACCCAGTGGTGGACGCCTGCAATCCCATGACTTTGGTAGTCTGAGGCAGGAGGGTCCCCAAGTTCTAGGCTGGGCAACTTAGCAAGAGCCTGTCTCAAAGAAACAATAAAAAGGAGCTGGGGACACAGCTCAGAGTGAAGGCCCTGTGTTCATTCCCCATACTGCAAGAAAGGAGAAAGAATTATAAAATAATTTAAGGGGGGAAAATTAACACGTAATCTTTGTAAGTAATTTCCAGATGGATACATTTTAAGATATCACCTAAGTTTTGATAAGACCAACTGAATGAACAGACATACGTGTCTATAAAATTCAAATTATAATAGATATTATCAACACCTTCACACCTCAGTTCTTGGAAACTAAATTGATACGTAAAACTCAAAGTAGAGCAAGAAAATCAATTCATGGTCACATAGAGACATGGAGGTCACTTGAGATGCCTCAAGAACAATGTTACCTACCGGTTGCCCACTCCACCAGGCCGGATTATTTTTCTCCTTTGAAGAAAGTGAAAAATTCTTGTTGAAATTCACATCATACATGTTATTGTCAATGATGCCATGTGATTCTGGATACAAGCCCTGAAATGATCATTTCAAAATAAAGATTGGATAAAACAACATATTGGTAAAAGTATATTTAGTTAAAGCAGCATATGATCTACACTCACATCTGGGAAGGATGTCATATACCTTTCAAAATAAAACCTCTGCATCTGAAGCCAAGTACCATTCACTATTGGCCACCTTCCTGTTAACCATCCATTCTCGTCCTGCCACGATCTACACTAGCAGTCCCAATATTTTTGTCACCCAGGACAAATTCCGTGGAAGACATTCTTTTTCACGAAGTGGGTTGTGGCTTCAGGATGAGTCAAATGCATCATATTTATTGTTTCACTGATTTTATCACAATGTAATGTATAATGAGTCAATTATTCAGCTCAGAGCTTTGATATGAATCTTCAAGCAATAGACTTTCTATGGGTCTCTGTGCAGCCAAACTTCTCTCTAATCTTAATCTATTTGTAGCTGCTCACCATTGCTAGCATCAGTGTCTCTGTTCCACCTCAGGTCACTGGGTGTTAGATCCCCAGAAGGAGTGCACAGTAGCTCCCTCAGATCACCAGGGGTTAGATACTCATACAGAGAGCACAGTGGAGCCTGTGCATGTGCAGTTCCCAGTAGGATTTTCATTCCTATAAGAACCAGATGCTGACAGGAGGTGGAACCTGGTGGAAATGAAAGCCACAAGGATGCCTGGAAATGCGAATGCAGCATCGCTTGCTCACGGGCCGTGCATCCTAACTAGACCTGGAGCAGTAGCAGCTCCTGGCCCAGGGCCTTGGAACCCCTGGTTTGTAGCAAAGATGAATGACAGCAGGCACAAGGTTTGCACTGATGGCATTTATTCAATTGTTATGTGCTTAGTGACATTTTAATGAAGCTTCCCATATTACAATGATTAGTCACTGGTAATATTAGCAATAGTCGTAAGAATTGTACTAGATAAGAGCTTTTACGTGTCAACTATCCTGGCTAAATGAGACTGAAGTGAATTCCTACTCTTTAGAGGGAGCCTGCCCGGTCTTTACCCATCCTCCTCCTTTCCATTCACCATCCATTAATTAAATTGTTCATTCTGTTGTATCCAGTTATGCATACTTATTCAGTCACTGCACATTTTCACTGAGTGCCTATTATATTAATCACAGTTGTAATTACTTTCAGATAGATTTTTAGGGTTCTTATTTCAGAAGAGTACTATGTGTATAACATTCATACTAAATTAATAGCACTCATAAATAATCCTTTATTTTTATATGTGCACATGTATATTGTATATATTAAATATGCAAATATGTATATGCATGAGTATATACAGTTGATTCTTATTCATGTATCTGTGTTCTATTGGTCACTATATTACCTTGTTTATATTTAATAACAGGGCATCTTCTTTTTTGTGGGCTCACTATTTATAATTCAGACCTGAATGAAGTTTATCTAACACATGTGCTTTCTCTGTTAAACATATCATAGCCTTCTTGTTCTTGGAAATACCAGACAACACTTCAGCATGATGTTTTGGGGTCATTTTAAACAGCCATCAGCGAGACTGTAAAAATTCATATGACCACTATGAAAAGCGGTATGGAAATTCCTCAAAAAAAATAGATATTCCATTTGACCCAGCTACACCTCTTCTGAGTATCTTCTGAAAAACAGTTAAAGTCATCATACAAGAATGATACATGCATATGCATGTTTATAGCAGAATAATTTTTTTGAGACAGGGTCTCTCTCTGTTGCCCAGACTGGTCCTGAACTCTGTGTAGCCCAGGCTGGCCCTGGACTCAGGGCAATCTGCCTGCCTAAGTCTCCCAAGTGCAGGGATTATAGCCATGTGCTACCACACCCAGCTTAATGTGGTGCTGGGGAATTGAACTCAGGGCCTTTTACTTGCTAGGCAAACACTTTAACCACTGTGCTATTTCTCCAGCTCCTAGCAGAACAATTTATTATAGCCAAATCTTAGAAGAAGCCAGTATGTCCAACAACAGATAAATGGATAAAGATGTGTTATATATACATACTGGCGTACTACTCTGCCATAAAGAAAGATAAATTTGAGTCATTTGTAGGAAAATGGATGTACCTGGAAATTATTAAGCTTAACAAAATGAGTCAGACACAGGTCAATTATCTTATGGTTTCTCTAATATGAGAAAACCAAAGCATAGAAAAGTGAAAGAGAGAGGGAAGGAAGTAAGAAGACAGACTTCACCGGGAGGAGAAGGACGTGGGGTGCTGAGGAAACGGAAAGAAGGGGATGCGACATGAAAATAAAAACTTTTTTTTTTCAAAAAACAGCCACTAGCAAAATGCACAGACCTGAAGGCACCGCACTAAGAAATGCAGACGGAAAAAAGTACACTCGCTTACGGTACAAGAGCTAAAACCCAAGGTGGAGTGTCGCCATGCCAATCCCCAGCCGGGAGCTCAGGCAGCCACTCAAATTGTTTTGCTGTTCTGTGTATGCCCAAAATGCCCATGATCTGAGGGCTACAAGTTAATTTCAGAGAGCAATTTTAGTGAGATAATGAGAATATCTCCCAGGTGTGCGGGAACCTTATTCTGCTAAGGACAATTTGGATGTTTATAACAACATTCACAGGCCATATAAAACTACCAACTTAGAAATCAGTCTGCTGCAGGTGTGGTGGCATGCACCTGTAATCCCAGCACTCGGGAGACTGAGCAGGAGGATTGCCACGAGTCCAGGACTGGCCTGGACTCAGAGCAAATCTCAAGAAACAAAGCAAAAGGATAGAGGAATGGCACAGCAGTTGAAGTGCTTGGGCCCTGAGTTCGATTCCCCAGCGCCACATAAAGCTGGGCATGGTGGCACACACCTGTAATTCCATCACTTGGGAGGGTGGGGCAAGTGGATTGTCCAAGGCCAGCCATGAGTTGAGGACCAACCTGGGCTACAGAGTGAGACTCTGCCTCAAAAAAGAAAAAAAAGAAAAAGAAAGAAAGAAATAGCCTGCGATATTTAACAAAATATTTAATTATTATATAGTTAACTTGTTTCTAATGTGATGGTTACTTGTGTTTTGTTGAACCAAATGATTTCTCAGGCCAGATGTTCCCTACGCCTGGTGTGTGTGTGTGTGTGTGTGTGTGTGTGTGTGTGTGTGTGTGTGTGTAAAACTTTAGTAATAGTTATTTTCCATAGTAATAAAACACTGAAATGCAAAGTAACAAAGGTATAAATATCCTTTGGTGATAAAGACTGAGACAAAAAGAGACCTTGCCTCAAAATAAATAAATAAATAAATAAACAAAACACTGAGACAGATGATTTAAAATGTGCCCTAAATCTACTAAATCTACAAATGTTAATTTACCTTTGAGTCCATGCTAATAATTCAAACTATATCTTTTCAGACGTTAAGGAGAATTTACTTGTTTTTGTTATTTTGTCTGAAGAGGTGTGGCTAGTCTGAGTTCATTTATGACAGAGAAGTCTGTGCCAGGTCAAATATCGTAAGAAGACTAGGAAAGAACAGAACCCACCTCATCAAAGCTGTCCTCCAGTGTCGTCCTCCCGCTCCCTGCAGACTTTCAGTCAAAAAGCCAGAGGAGAATGGTACTTCTCAAGTCACAGAGGTCCTCTATCCTGGCCTCTCACAAATGTAAATTAACCTAAGCCCGTGTTACTTATTCTTAGTGATCTCACTGCCCTCTGTTGGCCTTGTATGCAACCACCTTTCCAGGTCTACTCAAGCCGTGAACTATTGCTCTGTGTACTTGTTAAGTGAGTGGCAAAGGCTTGGCCAGTTCTTGCCAGCTCTGTCTGATACAGCCAATTTCCTGTCTCTGGACTGTCGATCTTACCACTGGTCCAATCACTTACCGTGACAATGGTGTAATGATTTGGGAAAGTTTTGGTAGGATACACAGCTCTCATGTATTTTGAATGAATTCCACATGTTTCTGCAACAAAGTATAGTGAAAAATCAGAAAGTCATCTGTTCCTCGAAAGATTTTTGGTTGACTAAACATCTGAACAAGAAAAGTGCCCGTTAAAACAGAAAACTGATAAGTGAATTAAAAAAGAGAAGGAGGGTGACATTCTGACCCCTAAATTTCTTCCATTCCAAAAACTGTCCATTTTTAAGAAATAAAGCTAAAATCAAGATGATGAAGCTTTTCTTGTGAAAATATATGGCTTTGCAAGGCCATATCATTGAGCCACCAAGGTACCTACCTACACAAAAGCAAACAAGCACAGTAGTATTCTAAGAAAACTTTATTGATGGGCACTGAAATTTAAATTTCATATAGTTTTTAGTCATCACAAGATATTCTTTTAAAACTATTTAAAATGTAGAATAATTCTTAAACATAGCACAAGTGATGTGAAATCAAGCAGAATGGGCAGGATGGGTGGGATTTGGCCAATGGGCCATGACATTTACTTCTTGGCTGAGAGTTCATATCTGTAGAGTATTCGGCATAACATAAGCCAATATAACTGCCTAGGATTTGACTTGTTCAGCCACATGGACCCATGTTGCATATCATGTTTACAGAATGAGCTATTTTTTGGGGGGGGAGGGGGGGAGAGGGTTTGACTTTAGTCAAGGCCAGTCCTGAACTCCCTATGTAGCCCAGCTGTAATCATTGTTTACAGAGCAATCCTTTTGCCTCCCTCAGCTCCCAGATGCTGGGATTACAGATGTGCGCCACCACGCCCAGTTCGTGTAGAGCTGGGAAATCAAACTTAAGGCAAGTGCTCTAACTGCTGTGCGGTCCCCTCAGCTCCTGAAGTTGATGAGACCCTGTGGCGCAGCCCTGTAAGCTCAGCATCCTCGGAGGCAGTGGCAAGCAGATCACAACCGCAAACTCAGCCTGAGCAAAGCTTGTCTTGAAATTAAAAAAAAAAAAAAATGTGGTGTGGGTATAGCTCAAAGCAAAGGCTTGGGTTCACTCCAGTACAAAAAAAAAAAAAAAAAAAAAAACCAACCTAATGTTGCTTATCAGGCTTATTATTTTCAGTTCAGTGCCATTGGATTTGCGAAGTTTCCTGTAAGGTGTTTTTCACAAGGTATGGCATTAATTTTGTTCTCATTGTTCCATTGTTTTCAATCTATGCAACAACCCTGGCTAAGGAGGTCAGAGCTACTGGAGCACATTGCTATTTCCTCTGTAGCAGGGAAGTACCAGAAAATTTCCACACCCAAATCTCATTGCCTCTAATTTTAAAAGAAAACTTCCCTATTGTAGATTCAGTTTAGGTTAAAACAACAAACTGAAATGGCTTGCTGGCCAAAATAACAATCACTACAACTGCAACTGTGAACAATGACTGTTTTCCGAAATAGCCACGGAGTTGGTCTGCTTCCCAGCCTCTGCTCAGCGTTTCCATTATGACCCAAGAGTTGCCTCCTTCAGAATGTGCCAGGGCCCCCAGCAAGCACACACCACTGGGCCTTCTTCTGAAGGGGCTGGGGAGCTGAAACAATCTACACAGTTAACAAAGCACCCCAGGTGGTTCAGAATTGCACTCACTTGATTCGTGGGGTGTAATTTAAAATCAAAATAACTTTTCTTTTTCTTTTTAGTCAATAACATCAGTAATCTGTGTCCTCAAAAAGACACACTTAATTTTGCTAAGAAATTATATCAAAAATAAAATGAGATCTAATCAGGTAACAGAATAATTTAAGTGGCAGAAAGTTACACAAGGAACAAAGGTATGAAGTCAAGTGCTGTTTTTATTTCCTTGAAACATGGGAACCTCAAGTTTCTAAACACCTAAAGCTGCGAGGTATAAAACAAAAGTGTAAAGTGAGTGATCAGCATATCTGAAAACATGACGCCACCCTATTTATAATGTCCTACCCGGGACACCTCTGCTGGCTCAGGCTACCATTATGTGTTATCTGCTTTTGAATCACACAATTGCTGGACGGCCTACAGACAACATGATCTTCCTTCACGGTTTCCCCTAGGTCTTAATAACGCAAGTTATGGCCGAGTCGAGCACTTCGGGAAAACATAGTAAACCAGTAAGTGCGATCATCTCTGCAGAGAAGAGCTACGGGCAGGGCTTTGTCTTGCTTGCTTTCACTGCATACTCTCGTGGTTGTACCCCATTTTCAGCCCGCTGCTTTTTGTCCTTGTTTTTCTTTCGTCTTTCTTTTCTTTTCTTTTTTGAGTGAAGAGGAAATGTCTTGAGCCACATATAAAATACATAATAGAGTCAATGTACATGTTTAAGTACCACAACCTTTTAAGTTTTTTATTAGGACAATAAAAACCACCCGAGGGGGGGAACAGTGGAATACAGGTTGAACATTTTTGTATATGGTCTTAAATGTTTAGTGAGTACATAATTTACTTCTAGAAAACTATTTTTTTAAAAAAAAGGAAAATACTGAGCAAAAATAGTAAGAAATCATTTAAAATAAACATATGTAATTAAATGTAACCATAAACTAGATGGAGAGGCAGAAGACTGAGTGGATGAGTTTGTAAGTGGACAAAGAATGGGCAAGTCAGATCTACAGTCTTATAAGGGCTGAAATAATGAAATATTATGAAGGTATTCCTACAAATTGAATGCAAGTAAGTGCTCAATAACACTCACAGGCAAAACAAAGGTACTTTTCCTTCTGTATGTGTCTTATATTCTCCTGAAGAGACTAGCCATATGGTTGACCTGTCATTTCCACAACTCACTTAAATTAATAATAATTTCTATAATAATAATGCTGCAGTAGCTATAAGTATGCATCCTAGCCCTTGGCATATAGAAAAGACAAAAAAAAGTATACAGGAATATCAACACTATGGTAGAATAAAAAGGCCGAGACTCTCCTTCCCACCAAGCATATAACACATGAGCCAAACCCCTTTGTGAGAAATCCAGAAACTACTCTAGAGGTTTCTACACATAAAGTACGAAAGCAGCTGTGTCAAAATCATAAGAAAAGTAGAAACATCTCCTCGCCACAATTTCTACCCCAAGCATAGCACCTTGTCTGGAGAAGACCTCCAAGTTTCAGCTTCTTCCCAAGGAAGGAAAGAATTGGACTAGACACCTAACACCTAATTGCTCCGGGTGCTCCCAAGGGGGGCTAGTCTTCATCTTGACAGCTGTCTTGGAGAGCTGATAGGTTTCCACACATGCTTGTTCACTGCGGAATACAGAGAACATAAAGAATGTCTGACGTAACATACAGACACTCACACAAGTCTTCCTTCTGAACGGGCTCACCATGAAAGACCAAAAGATCAAGAGACCCAGGCCAAGCAGACTCCATGACAGGCTTCACACTCCCCTCTGCAACTAGCAGGCCTGAGTTTCTGTTTCCCTGGAGTTAAATAAACAGCCTCCCTTCTCCCTGAGCTCATGAGAAATCAGCTTTTGGCTCTAACCCTGCACCTGTGCCAGGAACAACCATACGTGTTTCTGTGTATCCAGAGGTCGCCGTGGCTGACAGGTTGCAAGTCTATAGATGCATAAACTTCCTGATGTAGAAACAGCGTGTGCCCTATTTCTCTTCTGTTCTGTGAAAAATCGCCCTTCTTGCTTCTGTGAGTAAAAACATCACAAGGCGTGCGGTCTCTTAGCAATGCAAGTCGTTACTCAAACTTCAGCCGATAGAGACTTTCCACAGAGCACATATTAACAATCAGAGCAGCACTCTGACCAGTCATAGATTCACAAATTCTTCTTGCATTAAATGTTAACCAATCAGTTTTTGTGGTAAACAACTTATGTGATTTCTGTTAAAATCTTGTAATTTTTATTTATAAAGCCCCAGTGAAAATTGCACTTGGGGCTCCTCCTTAGCCTCCACTGTGCTGGAGAGGGAGAGCCCAGGTTGGAGCTTGCAGTAAAGACTCTCGTGTGTTTGTGTCAGAGTCGGCTCCTGGGGTCTTCCTTGGGGACTTGTGATCTGGGCACAACAGCCATCAGTGGGTAGTAAACTCTAGTTCCCAATTTCTCCCCAGAGAATGAAAGTGTTGCATCGCAAGGTCAATACTCCCCCATTTCCATGGGTTTCCCAAAGGACCAGTCTGTCTTGCTTGTCATTCACCATTAATAGGACCCTGCATATTCTAGATGCCTGGGGACCGATCACAACAGATAACGGTTTAATCTAGCATGCTAGTCGTCATATCCCCTTTTCCTACCTCACCACAGACAAAGCAAACAAAACTCCAAGATTCCAACTTGTTCTTGGGTACAGAAAGAGTTAGGTAAAGTGCCTAATGATTCAGAACCGTTAGTGACTGCTCAAGAACTGGACTTTGGTCTTGCTTATCTCCGAGTACAAAGGGAATGTGGCACATGCTAGATATTGAGAGGAGGGTCAGAACAGAGAAGTTAAGTTGAGACTATCATGAAGTTTGAACTATCGTGAAGTTCTGGAAAGTGTCCAGAATCTCTAAACAGGCTGACCGATGAGAATTTCTCCTGTATCAGGCAATTACATGAAGACCAAGAGAAGTGGTCATTTTGTCAAATATGTAGGTATCAACACAGAAAGCAGAGGAAAGGAACAAAGAATATTTCCAAAACAAAGGACAAAATAAATCTTTAGAAACTGACCTAGTGTGGAATATATTTGCCTAACAGGCATCACTTACCAAATAGATAATTCAAAGTCAGTATCATTAAGATGCTCATTGAAATCAAAAGAATGATGCATACACAAAATAAGAATTGAAGAAAAATGATAGGCAACATTTTTAAAGTACCAAAAAGAAATCACAACACAGCAATAACTGTCCTGGTAAATTCACTAGAGGAGTTTAATTGCAGACTAGATCAAGAAATGATGAGCAAAGCAAAAACATGTCATTGAGAACTATTTAGACAGAATAGCAATTTTTAAAAGGAAAAAGAGGAGTAAGTAATAATGAAGAGATTTATGGGGCACCGTCAGATGGATTTATAATTATGGTACATTCATTTTTAACTCTGATACAAAACATAAAAGATAAGTGTTATCTGTATGCTATGGATATGCAATATGAATAGGTACAATTTGGGACATCAGTAACTTAATGTGTACTGTGAGGAGAAGACAAGTGTAGAGTCTGTGTATGCAAATAAAGTTATCAGTTCAGTAGATTGTTACAATTGCAAGATATATTATATAAATGCCATGGTAACCATAACGGCAATATCCATAGCAGTTACATAAAAGAAGATGAGAACTAAAGCAAAGCAATATACTTTTAAAAGTGAAAGACAGCAAGAGAGGAAAAGAGGAACGAAAGACATAATCTAAACAGAAAACAACAAAATGACAATAAAAACTTCCATATCAATATTTACATTAAATATAAAATGATTAACATAACAGACAGAATGGCTGAGTAGACTGAAAGGAAAAAGAAGACTCAAGTACATGCTGAGTACAAGAGATTCAGCTTAGATTAAATGACACAGATAGGCTGAAAGGGAAGGTTAGAGGAAAGATATTCCGACCAAATGATTTCCAAAGGATAGCAGGGTTGGCTGTACACATGTGAGAGAAAGACAGACTTTAAGTCAAAAACTGTCAGAACAGATAAAAGAGTCCATCTACTAGGAAAACATAAGAACTAAAGTGTAGAACGAAGATATATGCACCCCACATCAGAGCATCTGAATGTGTCAACAATTACAGATCAAAAGGACAGCACTGCGATAACAGGAAAAACTTCAATACCCACTTTCAATAGTGGATAGAGGAACCAGACAGAAAACCAGTGAAGAAACCATGGACTTTCTGGCAATGTTGGTGCGTGCCTTTCATTCTGGTGGTCTGGAAGACTGAGGCAGAAGGATCCTAACTTCAAGCCCAGCATGGACAACTTAGTGAAACCCTGTCTCAAAACAAAAACAAAACAAAACAAAACAAAAAATTAAAAATAAAATGAAAGGCTAGAAGTGTAGCTCATTTGTGAAGGCTCAGAAGTCAATTCAATAACCAGGAAAGAAAAAAAAGAAATAAAAGAAAAAGGAGGAAGGAAGGAAGGAAGGAAGGAGCTGTGAACTTGAACAGCATTATAAACAAAATGGGCCAATGGACACCTATACAGTATTAAGTCCTTCACAGCATGAATTTCCATATGCACATGGAGTGGAACAATCTCCAGGACACATCACATATTGAAACAAGTGAACAAACGTAAGACTGGAATCGTACCAAGTATCTTCTCCAACTATAATAGAGTGAAATTAGAAGTATATGTCAGATCAGGACCAGCCTGGGCTGCAGAGTGAGGCCTTGTCTCAAAAAAAAAAAAAAAGAAAGAAAGAAACACCTAAAAGAAAAGGACAAAATCAAAACAAAGAAATTTGTATCAGAAGGAAATCTAAGAAATTTACAAATACATGGAAATTGACCTAGTGTTGAACAACCAATGGGGCAGCAAAAAAAAAAGAAATATATATATATATATATATATAATGGGAAATTTAAAACTATCTTAAGACAAATGAAAATAAAAACACCATATACCAAAACCAATATAATGCACCAAAAGTCATACTAAGCAAGAAGTTTATAATAGTAAGTGCCTAAACATACAAAAAAAGAATTTCAAATAGCCAACTAAATTTACACCTTGAGAAACTAAAAACAGAACAAGCCAAACTTAAATTTTCAGAAGGAAGGAAATAATAAAGATTAGAGAAGAGATAAAATGAAAGAATTTAAAACAATAGAAAAAATACAACCAAGCTAAGATTTGTTTTTTTCTAAAAGATAAGCAAATTTGACAAGCTTTTAACTATTAAGATTAAAGTGGGAAGAGCCAAGGCAGGGCACAGGCCTATAATCTCAGCACTCTGAATCACTGAGGCAGGAAGATGGCAAGTTTAAACCCAACCTGGACAACTTAACGACTGAGCAAGATGTTGTCGCAAAACCAAAAATAAAAATAAGCTAGGGATATAGGTCAACGTGAAGGCTCCGAGTTCCACTACCAGTACCACAAAAAGTGTGCTTGGGGGTGCAGGGTAGAGTGGGAGGACTGAAATCACAAAGTTAGAAGGAGGTAATACAATGAGTAATTACATGCCAGCAAACTGCATAACGTAGAAGGAATCAACTACTTCCCAGAAACATGCAATCTACCAAGAATGAGTTAGGAAGAAATAAAAAGGTCAGAACAGATTTATGACAAGTAAGCAGGCTGAATCAGCAATCAAAAGCTCTCAACGAAGAAAATCCCAAGGTCAGAAACTACTCCAAAAAGTAGAGCACAAGAGAAAACTTCCACACTCAGCTCACAAGGTTAGCATTACCCTAATAAGAAAGCCGTTAACTACCACAAGCAAAAAAGAAAAAACTTCAGGCCGACATCTCTGATGAACACATATGCACAAAACCTCAACACTAGCAAGTGGAATTTAAGAGTGCATTAACATCCACTGCTCAGAAAACATAGGGGAGAATCTTCAAGACATTGATCTTTGCAAAGGTTTTATGGATGTGACACCAAAGGCATAAGAACAAAAGCAAAAATAGGTAAGTAGAATTCCTTCAAACTCAAAATGTCTGCATGGCAAGCAAATGGTCAATACAGTGAAGAGAACCCACGAGGTGGGAGAGAAGGCTTTCAAATCATCTACCCAGGAAAAGCTGGTGTCTACAATGTGTGAGAAGCTCTGAAGACTCAATAGCAAAAGCCAGTGATCCTATAGGAGGGGGTTTGGATCCGCCACGTCCCCTAAAGCCTCATGTGCTTGGATGTAGTGGGATCAATATGGAACCGTGAGATGTTTAGGGCTTGACAGGAGGGATTGTGTCAACTTGTCAAGATTTGGAAACAATCAGAACAGAGCTTTCAGGTGTCTGTGATTGACCTGTGGGCCAGGAATGAGCAACGAGCACCCACCCCGGGAGCGGGTGGCACAGCTGGCAGCTTGAGCTAAAATAAAAGGAAGGAGGAAAAAGCACCGCTAACAGCTTTTCCGGGGAAAGGCCGGCCTTTGCCTCAGTCTCTGGACACAGCCTGGCTCCTCCCTCACATGGCTTTCTGTCTGCCCTGCCGGGAACAGCTTTTCTCCAACTAGAGCTCCGCCATGTACTTCCATCGTGACAGGCTGCCTGCACTCAAGGGGCTGCGTGAGACCTTCTGACACTGTGAACTAAAAGAAATTTTCCTCCTTTAAGCTGCAGATGTCGGGTACTCTGTCTCACAACAAGTAACTAAGACCGGGGCAAGAACTTGCATCAACCTTGGAAATGAAAAACAGTGCTGGTGCTGAGGAAAGCAGTATGGGAGACCCCACGAGAAAATTTAAAATAGGACTACCGCAGGATCCGACAATCCCATTGCTAGTTATATATCCAAAAGGATTGATGTGGAGATCCCAAAGAGATGCTCCACTTCACACTCACTGCAGTGCTATCCACACTAGCCATGATGTGAAAATAACGTGTCGGTTGACAAGCCGTGAATGTGGCATAGGTCTCTAATCCCATCACTGCGAAAGGCTGAAACAGGAGAATTGCAAGTTCAAGCCCAGCCTGGCCGAGTAAGCAACTTAGCATGTCCCTATCTCAAAATTACAAAAAGAAAGAAAGAAAGAAAAGAAAAACAAAAAGAAAAGAAAGAGAAAAAGGAGAGTGGGTGGATTGAGGAACGGAGGCTGGGGTGTAGTTCAGCATGAAGGCTCTGGGTTCAATTCCCAGTACACCCTCCTCAAAAGTACCTGTCGACAGACGAACACAACTTTCCATGTATTGTCTGCTGAATTTTTGCCATCTACCTGCTACTTCCCGTCTGTTTTGCCCCTAATATTTTACCCAAATTTCCCAGAAATCTGGCTTCTAACTCTGGCCACTAATTTCTATGCCACCTGACAGTTCCCTAATCTTGGCTGTGGGCCCTCTATGCCTGCTGCCACTCACACTAAGACAAGACAATGTCTTCACCTCGTGAGAACATGATTCTGAGAGCCGAATATTTATCTCTCAATAATGGCTGATAGGATTCACTTCTCTGTGATATTAGTCTATGCTCATCTCCAAAACTACTGTAGCCTAACCCAGGCAAGGGGAAGGGACACTAGAGATGGGGCCTGACTTCCCTAACAGTGGTGCAGCTGTCACCCAGCTTGCCCCTGGCTAGTAGAACCTGAAATCTATTTCACCACATATGCTGTTAATCAGGTCCCCTAGAAACCAATAAGGAATTTAGTATGGCTTCGTGGACCTATAGGTAGTAATATCCTTATTCATCTGAGGACCAAGAGAATGTCTGTATGACTTTAAAAAATTAAATGTTGAATACCATGAAGTTCTCAATTGCCAAACATTTCATTGATGTCATTTCCAATTCTTAATGGGATGAGGAAAATAAATAACTCCACTTGAGAAGAAATTCAGCTCAGCCTGATTAGGCAAATTCCCTTTGGAGCACAGGATTTGACATATCTACTATCAAAATATATTTAGATAATTTTAAATAGTAACAGAGAGATGTTGGTTAACTTTCCAAGTCAAAGCAACTCAAGAGTAAGAGGCAAGCCCTGTGTTTGGACAACTCTCAATCTCTTTACAAAGATCAGTCTCAAGGAGTGACTGAGCTGGAGACACAATCTATGTTGTGTGGCAAACAGAGGTGGGCTTTATGCAGTCATGGCATTTAAGAACTGAAATTGGCAGAAGAAAGCACTTTACAAATAAGTAAACTCAGGCCCCAAAAAAGCCAATCGACTTACTCAGGGTCAAGCAACTGTCTCGAATCATTTGGAGGAAAATAAAAACAGGAAGTCAATAGAATTGTCATGAAATTGGGAAAACTTTAAAGGATAAAAGAGGTCTGGATGAAGGTCAAAAAGAGAGAGGAATTAAAAGGAAATGACAGCTATTATGACTTTAAATTATTCAACGTTTGAACACTGGTCCTATCAGGTAGAAAATGACCACTTTACAGATAAGGATAGTGGGGCACAAACAGGCAAGAAAAACTTGACCCAAAGAGCTTACAGCTGGTAAGGGGTGGATCCAGTTTCTAGGACAGAGATTTATTCAAATGTGAAGCAAGCCAAAATAAACAAAAAGATGGACAAGCTGCTGAAAAGTGGTATGAAGTCAGCAGGCGTGAAAACCCTGTCTTTGCCAAAAATTAGTAGGTATTAAAAAAAAGTCAACAACATCTTGAAAGACTCTGCCAAAATCAACCACGTCAAAGGTCAGAAAAATATCTTATCTAGAGACTGGCTGGCTGGGTGTGCTCGCCCCTGGGGCGCGGCCAGCTGTGAAGGACTTACTTAGCTTATTGATATTCGGTAATAAAGTGCTCCACGTGTCCAGATACTCAGCTCTGAAGCCATCCATGGAGAACAAGATCACTGGTGGCAGGTCAAACCTGGAAATGGCAAACAAAAAATGCGCACATGGTGTTGCTTTTTTAAAAAATATTTTCAGTACTACTTACGCTAAGTTAGAAGATGCTTAGAAAGTACAGTAAAAACGTAGCTCTAGGTCAGGTAACAGCTGCTGAACTTTATGAACTTTTGAGTATAATTATGATATGAAATGAGCTGTTTTACTTGTAATCTATATAAATATTAAAAAGAATACAGACTTTACAAGCATTTTAATCTTTTTGTGGTACTGAGGATTGAGCCCAGGACCTTCACACTGAGCTACATCCCAGTCCATTTTTGTTTTTGAAAATAAACTAGTCTTGAAAATCGACTAGTCTTGCTAAGTCTCTCACTAACCCATGCTGGGCTTAAGCCTGTGATCCTCCTGTCTCAGCCTTCTAGACAGCTGGAATTACAGGCCCATGCCACTGTGCCCAGCATTAATCTCTTTTAAAATTGGTATTTAAGGTAAAATGATAAAAGTAACTTTTTTGGGGGTGGGGGACAGTCTTGCTTTGCAGTCCAGGCTGATCCTGAACTCATTTCAGAACCCAAGATGGCCTCGAACTCACAGCAATCCTGCCTCAGCCCCCTGAGTGTGGGAATCATAGGGGAACACCAACACACACAGCTCTATGTAGTGTTGGGGAATCAAACTCATGGCCTTGGGCTTGCTAGGCAAGTGCTTTAACCACTGGGCTATTACTCCAGCCCCAAGAGTGCCTTTTGAATTGTAGCCAGGGACTGTCTTTTCAAAATTGAGTCCTTTTCTCACTTTTTGAATTTGGCCTATATGATACACACACAAGCCCACATGCGAACACAGATGTGTACCGTGATAAATGTTTCCTAACTGACCCCTGCTGTGCAGGCCCCACCAAGAACTAGAAACAGAACATTGCCACCCTGCCCAGGAGAGCTGCCTGGCTGCTTCTACCCAGCCCTGAATTCCGCAAACAAACCAGGACCGCAACCAGGGCTCGCTTTTGTCTCCGCTTGCGTTGACTCTTAAATGGGGCCTCCTCGCCTTGGCGTTCTGCATGAGATCAGAGCAACTTGTTGCATGGAGCTATTCCCTACTCGCGGTCATAGCACGTAATATTCCCAGCAGCTGAATAAATCAGTTACACAGTTGACAGGCATTTGGGTGTTTTCCAACTTGAGGCTATGATGAATTGCAATTATGAGCACAGTGAATTTATTTTAAATTCCAAGTATACTACATGTAAATAAGTATACCAAAGAAATTATTTTCAATCCTGTTAGGGGGCTGAGTATTTGAACATAATTTTCCAATAAAGTGTTTAATGTAAGCCTTTGAATTTTTCTAATAAATGTTCCAAGTATGATTAAGAAAGAAAATTCTGAGCCAGGGCTGGTGTAATTCTGGCACAATGGGAGGCTGAGGCAGGAGAATAGCAAGTATGAGTCCTGCTTGGGTGAATTAGTGACCCAGAGGGACCTTGTCTCAAAATCAAAGCCAAAAATGGGCCAGGAATGTAGGATGGTGCAAAGACTCTGAGTTCCATCCCCAGTGCTATAAAAATAAACTAACAACAAAGAGGACAGTTTAAAAAAAAAAAAAAAGAAAGAAAGAAAGAAAGTTCTAAATGGTGACATTAGGTAAAAATAAGAAAATTGTCTCTGCCTCTCCACTATACTTGTGCAAAGCTGCCACAAACGTGTCACCATCTGATTGCACATTGCAAAAGAAACCGTGAAGAGTCTGAAGGAAAGGTCTATTTGAGTTTCCAGAAAATACACTTGTCTTAGAACAGTTAATTTAACAAATACTTGACTCAGACATTTGCTTTGATGTTGAGAATAAAGACATAAAAGAGATACAGTCCTCCTTTAGGAAAGAAAATTGCTGAGTAAACAGTCGTGGTTAAGGGCTGGATTTAAAACTGAGAGCTATTCAAGTCCATGGAAGGGTGCCCAATTCAGCCCTCGTAAGGTGAGAGCGGGCCCTTCAGGACAGGGCTCGTGAGCTGAGCTCCAAAGAACCGATGGAGGTAGGGCAAGAGAATGGAACCAATACTGTAATCAGGGAAACACTGTGCAGAAGCCCGTGTGAGAAGTACATGTTCGCAGTGACCTTAATGAGCCTTGAAAACCCGGGGTTAAGCCAAAAGAGCTGAACTCAAGAGAACACAGGGTGGGACCCCACTTTCACGACATTCTAAGACAGAAGGCTGTGATGATCAAAACCAGAAGAGCAGCCGTCACTAGGGAGCAGATGGTGGGAATGGCCAGTGCAGCTCCCTTCTCAGGAGGCAGAAATCGTCTATGTCCATAGGTTTCAGAGGTCTATGAATTTTCTAATCTCATTATACCATATACTTAAGATATAAGCGTTTCAATATGTATCAAATGTACCTCAATTTAAAACTGAATATAAGCTGGGCTTGGACGTATAAACTTGTAATCCCAGAATTCTAGAAAGCTCTGGCAGAGGACCCAAAGCTTGAGGCCAGCCTAGGCAATTTAGGGACTTAGTGAGACCCTGTCTCAAAAGCAAAAATAAAAATGGGTTGGAAATGTGACTCAGTGGGAAGTCTCTGGGCTCAATATGGAGTACCACCAAATAAAAAAAAAAGAAAAGAAAAGAAACAATCTGGACCATCAGAATTGCCATATATGGGAAATTCATCAAAAAATAAGGAGCCTGGCGTCATTTACATTAGAAATTACTTATTTTATAAAGTCATTAGCATAATTCTGATTTAAATTTCTACATAATTTTGATTTAAATGTTTAAATATGCCATCAAAATATCCTTCCATCTTAAAGACATAGTTGTATATATCTATGGGACCAACAAAGTGTTTTGTAAACAATACAGGGAACAAAAGTCTGCTTGCTTTGAATCCACAAGGCGTCTAATCCTTTAGAAACGGTTCTGTTTGGCAGTGTGAGTAGAGTGGAGGAAATCCCACCCCACTTCTCCACAGTGGCCCCTGCCAGCTGGCAAAGGAGGGTGGACGTCCCCCTGGATTGTGCTCACCCTTCTGGACACTGAGGCTGCTGAGCTGTGGCGCAGGCTTCTGCGACCCAGGAGGTTTCTCCTGCGAAACAGAAGGTTGCAACCTTTAGACCATTGTGTAACACACACACACACACACACACACACACACACACACAGCAAAGGTTCAGCGAGCATGCACGATCTTCCTGAACTGCCTGAAGTTGTGTCACTCTGACGAATAAATTATTTCAGAGCATAGCACAAGTAGCAGTTCCATGTCGGCAAGGGCAGGGCCTCTAATGTTTTACAGATATCAGAATGTTTCTTGTTCTGTTCAGTGAAAAAAAAATTGTTTTTTTTTTTTTGAGACAGGGTTTTGTTTTGTAGTCCAGGCTGTTCCTGGACTCACATATGAAGCCCACACTGCCCTCAAACTCATGACAATCCTCCTGTCTCAGCCTCCCAAGTGTTGGGATTACAGGTTTACACGACCAGACTCAGTTTATATGGTACTGGAAAATTGAGCCCAGGGCCTTGCTCTTGCCTGGCAAGCACTCTAACCACCTAAGTATGCCCCCAGCACCCCCACCCCCCCTTTTTTTGTGTCTAGAATGGTCCTGAGCTTACTATGTAGTCCAGATTAGCTATTTTTTTTCTAGTAAGTCTTTTCATTTTATCTAAAAAGTTTCATCTGTTAGTATAAAATGCATTTTGTCCTAGTAGATTATAGTTAATAATTTTTCTACCATAACGTTTTCCTCTAATTTCAAAAGTTAGAATTCAGCCTTATCTCTTTCAGATCTATGGAAAAATATGAAAAGTATTTGGTAATTTGTTCAGTTTGGGTGAGAGGTCAATAGTTTGAAGAGACTTTATAGCTGTGGATATGTGCATTTTTCACATATTTCATCGGGTGTTCTGAGAAATAGGTAATTTAAATATTTTTCACCCAGCACTCTGGGAGGCTGAGGCAGGAGGATTCCAATTTGAGCCCAGCCTAGACAACTTGGTGCGACTCCAGCTCAAAATCAAAAACAAACAAACAAACCAAAAAAAGGGAGGTGCAGCTCAGTATGAAAATCCGGAGCTCCATCCCCAGTAGCACCAACAAGTAAGTAAATAAACCAAAATCTGCATCAGTCCCTGAAGCGCTCTAGACATTTAACCACTAAAGACACAGTTGCTTCGCCACCTATTAGACCCTAATAGGAGCGTTTTATTTGAGCAGCATAGACTCTTCCCCAGTGTTTTAAGCGTAAGATCCTGGCGGGGCGTGGGTGGTGCAGACTTAATTTCAACACTCAAGAGGCTGAGACAGAAGGACTTCTGAGAGTTCAAGGCCAGCCTGGGCTACCTAATGCGCTCAGGACTAGCCCGGAGTACAGAGCGAAACTGTTTGAAAAATAACACAAACAGCCAAAAAAATACCGCCCGTCAATGTCTCAAACCACAGTATATCTCCTGCTACACACGTAACTGGAGTTCCTCTGCTCGTTTTCATTTGCGCAGCCGGGACAGCTGTGGGAAGCGGGAGGTCCCCGGCGTCCGCCGCTTACCGTGGCAGGCGCTCTTGTAGTTGGTACAGCAGTCTGCCCTCTGCAAGCAGTCGTCTGCGCAGGAGCACAGGCTGGGCGCCAGTCTGCTCTCGCCGCAACGAAATAAGTTGCACGTCCATATCTGAGCTGTAAAATGACTCAGGTCAGTTCTGAGCTTTAACTTATTCCAACAATTCAATGGGGAAGAACATCTCATGCATCTCTTTCCGTATTATTATTATTATTAAAGTCAACCTATTATTACCGTCAGATCCTCTGCATTAATAAAGTGTAGCCTACAAAACGAGGAGTGGTCCGTAGCAACTCTTCCGGAGCACGAGCAGTTGTGTAAGCTGCACCCCGGTCCCCCTTGTATTTGCTCCCGGAATCGGAAGGCGCGGGGCACATGGCTACCGTTTCCCGTGATGACGTGTGATTTGCTCTGACGGTTCCTAGCTACCTCAGGCAACTTCGCCCTGCCTTGTGCAAGGACAGCCAGTATGAAAGACACAGTGCTGGCAGCGGTAACCGAAGCACAGTCATCACGTCCGCGGGGACACAGGCCAGGCGGCCAGGCGGGCAGGTCAGCGCCAACCACGCCTCTGGCCTTCCCTCCAGCTTTGAATTCAGTCTGAGAGCAGTGATGAAAACGAACATGAGCCCTGTGTTTTGATGGGCTCGTTGGCCAGGGGAGTGCTGTGTGCCTTCGTGCGGGCAGAATTCTTTGTGCTTCCTCCTTTATTACTCGCTTAGAAAATTTCCGAGGAGATAGTGCAAAGGGTTCGGATGGATAATTACCTAAAGTGGGTTCTCCTGCTTGCCTTTCTCAGAGAACACAAAGAACTCTACTCTGAATCTTCACTCTCTCTCAAGCACTCGATGTTCCTACCTCCCCTGACTACTTAGGAATTAAACACTGAAAACTGTGTATTCCACCTAGACCCGTGATCCCCAACCTTTTGGACTCCAGGGACAAGTTTAGGTGAAGACCATTCTCCCAAAGATGGCGGCTTGAGAAGGAGCGTCCTTGTTCCGCTGTAGGATGCCCCAGGATAGCTGTGAAATGGGGACCATCCCAGGAAGGAAGCAGGGAGCGAAGCCCCTCCTCCTGTTAGATCAGCAGCAGCGCTAGACCTGAGAGGAGCGTACTGACAGCCTGCTGCTCACTGCCTGCTAGCTGTTCATCTGCCTGAGGGCCTGGTCCTTCCAAGGCCCCGGAGCCTTAGTAGTCAGTGGCCCCCAGGGTTAGTGACCCCTGGCTCAGAGAACAGGGTTTCTCAGACTTCACCAGCTGTCCAAGTGAGTCTTACGTGCCTGAAATACTAGAGCAAGTACAAATGAAACTGAGTGAGATCTTTAACTTAAGCCATAGTAAAACGCAACTGAAATATGTGTAAGTATACTGAATTTTATATTCTACAGGCAACTATACCTCAAATTCAATTAACTCACCTGAAACACTGTGTTTTGTACTGTAAAGAAGAAAATAATGACATATAGTTTTATATCTATAAAAATACTAAGGGTTAAATTGTGTCCTATAAAATAATTTTCAAGTCCCAACCCCACTATCTGTGACTGTGATCTTACTTGGAAATGTGCAAATTATTTGCAAGCAGTCAAATGAAATGAAGCCTTACGGCAGGTCCTTATGCAGTGTGACTGGTTTTCTTATGAAAAGGAATGTTTTGGACACAGAGAAAAACCTGTGTGAAGAGACTCGAATTGTGTGAAGACGTAGGCAGAGTGCAGAGTTGTGCTGCTGTCAGTCAAAGAATGCCAAAACTTGCCACCTCCCACCGAAGGAAGAGAGACCCAGAACACACTCTTTCTCCCAGCCTTCAGAAGCACCCAGTGCTGCCAAGGCTTAGCACTTGAACTTCCAGCCAGCACACAACTGTCTCATTAAGACAGTGTACTTCTGTTCTTTTTTTTTAAGCTACTCAGTTTATGGTCCTTTGTTATGGCAACCCTAGAAAACCAATACCCAACGTGTGCTGCTGAAAACTTGGACATACACTAATTATACCACAATGAACATGCTAATAAACACACTCTTAGCAATCGTACTTGATTCCACACAGGTGTTTTCAAAGTCCCAGCAGCAGTTGCCTCGGCGTCTACATTCTGCGTCACACTGGCAGCCCTCCAGCCCTCTATACGATGAATCAAAACATTTCTTTCTGCAGCTGCCTGTAAAACACAGGACAGAAGGACAACACCATTTGGACAACACCACTTCCTCATACCTACATGTTGGGTGCACACCGAAGCACTGAGCACGAACTCAGGAGACAGATGAGATGGCTTTTCTGCCATTATGACCCAACAGTGTGATGTGTGCAACAGCGACATAGTGACGTGTACATGGAGCACAACGCAGTACACACAGCATGGGACAGAACCAGCGAGGGGGAAGGACTCAACTGATTCCCGTGAAAGGGGTGAGGACTTTTAAATCAGTGAAGTGAATGAAGAAAGGCCAGTTTGTGAAACAGCCAAAAGGTCATGATGGCTAAGGCATTGGGTTCAGAGGTAAAGACATGCTAGTGAGAGGGAAAGTGCAAATTCCTTTAAAGCACCTTGCCTAGCAAGGGCAAGGCCCTGGTTGGATTCCCCCACACCAGATATTCGGGGTACGGTGGTACATGCCTGCAATCCTAGCACTTGAGAGGGTGAGGCGGGAGGATTGCCGTGAGATTGAGGCCAACCCGGGCTACATAGTGAGTTCAGGTCCAGCCTGGTCTACAGAGTCCCAGAACTCCAGGAACCTGAGGCAAGAGAATCACAAGTCTGAGCTCAACCTGGGCAAGCAATGGCTTGGCAAGACTCTATCTCAAGATAAAAAATAAAAAAATAAGACAGAGTTGAGGATGTGGGTCATTGTGAAGGCCCAGGACAAAAACTTACACCCAAAGAACTTTGAAAAATTTCACAGAAATGTCATGAGCATTCTATAAAAGAACACAAATCAGAAAGATATCCAATTTTTAAAAAGCAACGCTGGCCAGGTGCCTTGTCTTAGACCTGTGATTTCGGCACTCTGGGAGGCCTAGAAGCAGTAGGATGGCATGTCAATCCCAGCCTGGGCAACGGAGCAACTTAGCCAGATCTCATCTCAAAAAAAGAAAGAAAAGAAAGAAAGAAAAAGAAAGAAAGAAAGAAAGAGTCTGAGAATATGGCTCAGAGTGAAGGCCCTGGCCTCAATTCCTAGTACCAAAAATAAATAGATAAAAGCAGCACCAGACACGAGAAGACAGAAAAGTAAGTTCCTTGATTTGTGCAGAAAAACTATATTGATCTTAGAATACAGTATCTATATAAAATGCCCAATGCTATACTGTCGCAACACGATGTCTAGACACAGGCAAGGGGTCCAGTTTTATCTCCCGTGCACCCTACCTCAGGAAACTGCTGAGGGCGTTCTTCCAAAAACCGAGGAAATAAGACAAAAACAACAACAAAAGAAAAGATATTCAAAGATCACAAACTCCAACACAACAGGCAAGAAATAGTCATACACCAAACTGAGAGAACAACCAACACAGAAGGGTGAAATACTAGTTAAAATAAAAGGTACCATTCCATAGTTAGCTTTAGTTACTTGTTTATTTTTTACTGAGATTGAACACAAGGGCTTTGCTCTGAGCAGCCCTTTTCATTGTTTAATTAAGACAGAATCTGGCTAAGTTACCAAGTTGCCGAGGCTGGGCTCAAGCTAGTCGTGCTCCTGCTTCAGTCTTCTAGAGTGCTTGAATTACATGCCTGGTTCATAGTCTGCTTTATCCTGCTAAACCTTAGCTAAATAACAGCAAGGGCTGACGGGCATCCATAGTGAACTGTGGTAGGCTGTGGGAATCTGGAGCTACCTAAGTTAGAAGACAAAAACTCTGAAATCGAAGGTTTCCACTTCTGAATACATGACAAAGTAGGTCCTTCAGGGAACCTGGAGGGTTATGTGCTGGTGAGGATCTCCAGTTCAGTACTAGAGGAGGGCATGCCAAATGACATGTTGAGCACATGTCAAATCAAACCACAGGGAACAACATAAGAAGAAATGTACACATTAGACTGACCATAAAGACTGCTCAATGAAAAAGAAAAATGGTACATACATCACAAACCATTTGCACAAAAGGCTTTTATATGTGCTCTCCTCATCTGAAACTCTTCTTCTTCTAAGACACCACAAGCGTCTGGCTTTTCTTGCACTTTCCCGACTACTTCTTCCCAATCCTCAGTTCTTTATGGATAATGTACTCATTCGTAGGGCTTTACACGCCCCCTATGATGCTAATAACCACTAGCATGTATGCCCAGGAAGAACTGAGCTGTAAAGTCAGTCCCGTATGTCCAACCACCTTCTTGACTTCTCATTTGGACATCTAATTTCAAATTTAACAACCCCAAACTGAACCCCTCAAACAGCTCTCTCTACAATCTTTTTCATCTTATTTATAAGTGATATATGTTTCCAGATGTGCATGTGAAAACGCTTGGGGTCATTCTTGACTCTGCTCTTTCTCACTCCATTTCCAATCTGCCAATAAAATCTAGCAACTGCATCACAGTATATGCAGAATCTAAACATTTCTCATCAGCTGCAATGTGGCCACTGCTGTAAGACATAAGACTTGTCTTGATCTTTTAATCGGCATCTCTGCCTCTGTTCTCACTCTGCCATGTGCTCACAACCAGAAGGCCTAGCGATTCTGTCGGAGAGCAAACCCCAACATGCCCTTCGCAGCTCAACTCCTCCATTCCATTCCTTTTGCTCTGAGACTGAAAGTCCAAGACCCTCCTTTGACATGCCCACCCCGGGTAACCTGGCTGTTCTCAATCTGGTGGACCTCATGACTGTCTCCCTTTGGTCCTCTTCCTTCTAACTCATGGCCTCATTGTCATGCCAGGCAAAATCCTGCTGAGGCCTTCGTGTCTGCAATTTCTTCTCACCAGAATGCTGTTCCTCAAGTGTCTCTTTTTCCCCTCACTTCCAGTAGCTCACAAATCATGAGCTATCACACATACACACACATACAAGAATGCCCTCCCAAACTCAGTGTTTCATATCATCACTTTTGGTTTTATTTATTCCTTGGCTTTTACATGTATATATGTGTATATAGGTAGGTAGATAGATAGATAGATAGATAGATAGATAGATAGAGGTATATATAGATATTTATATATTAAAAGTTTTTATTTTTATTACCTATCTTCAATCATATTGGAGTGTAAAATTTTTAAAAGATTTTGGTCTGTTCTTTTATCTCCTCTATTCCAATTAGAATAGTTGTACATAACCAATAGACTAAGTAAAATTTATGTACACACAAGACAGTGTGTGTGTAAGAATGTGCTCAAATTCTCAGACCCACATTAGAAATGACTGTGTGCTTCTAGAAGGTGGGCTGACCGGGCGTGTGGAAGCCAGCCAGGGTGTATTGAAGAATGAATGACAAAGAGGATGAGTGTGCGAAGTTCTGAGTGGTGGAAAGGGTGGCTGCATTGGCAAAGGGCAGCAGACTGGGTAGATAGCAGCGCCCGGAGCAGAGAGGGCCGGAGGGATGCCGCGTAAGGGCTGACGACTGAGACGAAAGACAGTAAGAAGAAATGACTGGGAAGCCAGCCGCTTTGACGTAAGGAAGGCGGCAAGTGACAGAGCTAGAACAAAAGGCGATTTTGTTCAGAGATTGATATATGCCTTTGCAATCAATTCATATGATTTGAGTGGGTCCTCATGCTGCAAGCCTGTAATCCCACACTCTGAGGGGCTAAGGCAGGCAGACTGCAAGTTTGAACCTAGCGAGCCAACTTAACAACTTAGGGAGAAACTGTCTCAAATTTTATATATATATATATAAGGAGGGTTAAGGTTGTAGCTTAGCATGAAGGCACTGGACTTAATGCTCAGTACCAAAAATGAAAAAGCTTTTTCATATAATTTGGAGGATAAAGGAGCCAAAAAACGGTGTCCATTTGCGTGCAATAACATCAGAATAATAACACAAGTTGGCCCGCCTGCACTCCGCAGAGATGGACCAATGCCGCTGTTCTTAAACACGAGAGCCAAGTGAGCACGAGAAGAGAAGATGGCTACCGATGGGCAGAGCCAGACGCGCAGCTGTCCGCCCCCGCCGGGCACCCTGGGACACAACGCAGAGGAGTACAGCCTTGTCTCCACAACCCAGCCAGCTACCCAACTTTGCTCACCTTTTCTCCTCACCCCCGTCACCCAACTTGAACACCTGCCTCAACTTTCAACCCTGCATTCAACCCTACAGAACCTGCACACTCCCCGGAGGGATGTTCTCTGCTCCTCCGGGTCAGAGATACCTCCAACAAGAGCCTGCTTCGTGGTGGCAGTCCAGTCACTGCCTTTTAATTTCCCCTTCCTCACAATTTTCCAGCCAGCAGTCACCTTCCCGGTTGTCCTGTGTCCTCTCATGACTTGCTTTTGTTGCTTTGATGGCGGCACTGGGGATTGAACCCAGGGCCTTGGCTCTGAGCTACATCCCCAGCTCCTTTCGTTGTTTACTTGAGACGGGGTCTCACTGAGCTGCAAAGTTGCCCATGCCGGGCTCAACTTGTGACTCTCCTGCCTCATCTCCCCTTGTACAGGGAAGTGAAGGAATGACCGGAAAATGGTTTTGGTTTCCTAATGAAACCAAAATCAAACTTAGCCACTGGCGCCAAGGTGGAAGGGATGGGTCAAATTGAAAGGAGAAATGAAGAATCTAACAGCTGGCCGTCTACTTCAGCTTAGTGAAAAATTCTAAAGCTACATATTAAAAATTCCAGATAATGCTTTCTATATAGTCACTTTCAAATGTTGTATCTGTTATTGATGCTAACAGGATACAGCAAAAGATGCATGAAGTGATTTTGCATTTGGGGACTTGTGTCAC